>JAMZAV010004952.1:0-58422 GCA_024449915.1 Sweltsa coloradensis
AAAGATTCCCGATTTTCATGAGCCCCCTGTTTTCAATATCCGATGAGTTTCATGGGTATGTAAAGAAGTTCATAAGCTGCATGAATGGGCAACCAATGATTTCAATGTGATTTTCAGTCTCAGTTATGTTTCTTATCAAAATAACCTTGGACTGGAATGTAGCAACACAATTGTTTGGAGGTACATTGGTCAAGAGTAAGATTTCCCCACTCCACCTCTTTGAACTGCAGGCCTTTAACATTCCTTTACAAAGGGCCATCAAAATGGGAAAGCCGTAATTTGTATGGTTTTATTTCATCTTTTTCCATTTCAGATAACTTTTTAAGTTTCTTTATCTCTGTATATCTGTTCACAAATTGCTGTAGTGGTGCTGATGGAGATTGTATCTGTTTCTTAATTTGTCCCAGGAAATTTTCAAATTTAAAAGCACTAAAGTTATCCAAAGGACCATAACATTTGACGTCATTTGCCAAATGGGGAGGCTCGGGAACGCTTCTACAGAAACAAGCTGCTGTTTCCGTGGTGGCGGCTGAAGCTCGCCATGGGCCGCAGCTGGGAGAAACGTAAAGCTGCGCGAAAACCGTAAGTCCACCTTCGAATTTTGGTCGATCGGGCACGGTCAATTTCTGTCACGTTTCCTGCCGGTGTTATATGTCTAAACAAATTTTTGTCTAGCTACGTTTCAGTCGTCGCCTTCATGAAAACCCAGGGCAGAGTGATCGACATGTCGGCCGCGGTAATGCCCAGATACGTTCACGACGTAACCGAGGTCGACATGTCGGTCAAGACCGCTGGGAACGATGTGGCTGCCCGCCCAGCGACCCCGGTCTCGACGCGGGGGCGAACCGGGACAATTGAGAACCCGGTCGCGTCTTGCTCCCCCGAGTCACCACAGAGAAGTGAATCCCCGACTCCCGACCTCGAGGCCGTTGTAGCCGAGCGTAGTCGAGTCGCCGGGGCGGAGCTCGAGAGCCTGGCCACGCAGGATCTTCGAGATCGAGCCCGGTCAGTGAAGGCCACCCTGGCCCTCCGGGGCCTGGACCGCAAAGTGGACGGGCAAATCGAGGCCCTCGTGGGCTTTAGGCGGGCCTTGATCGGCCAGCGCACCGGCAATTAGGCCACCGACTACCTATAGTAGGTAGATGCAGGGTTCGAATGTGTGTCTTAACAGTCTGTCCCGACTCGGTCTTTCGAGGTGAATTCGCCTAGTTGTTTTTCACCACAGACCTTGAATAAATTGCTTTCGTTCGTGTGCATCATGTCGTCAGCAATTCGTTTTTCCGTATTTAACGCATACCAGCAAAACTTATGTACGCGTGTCGCCCGACCACCTTCCGGGGACAGGAGACGTGGCACGAGTACCCACAGTCGGTGCACGAGTGGGTGCCGCAATTCTGGCATCTAAAGCAGCACCTTCTCGGCTACCTCCAACGGGTCCAGGAGGCGGGAGTAAGTAGACTTTGTTTTTTACTACGTGTTGTCGCGGGAGAATTAGATTTGCAGAGTGAATGATGACGATAGATCGGGACGAGCGCCTGAGTAATGGTCCTATGTTTCTTTCCAAGTGCGCCGTGGCTTTTTTTCCTGCGCAGCTTTGCGGTAGAGATCTTCGTGCGATTTGCAAATAATCTACGTGCGTGTTTTATTGATGATTACAGGCACGGCACACATAGGTGGGGTCCTACATAAAAGCGCTCGAACGCTTTTTGAAGTATGCTAGCACCCACGTGTTAACGCAAGACCTAAGCTTTAAGATCGACCAGATACGTGGTGGCTTCGTGGGTCCGTGAAGTTGTCCCTGGGACGAGTGCGTCCTTCACTGTGGGCCGACGACCAGGCCTTGGCCAGCGTTGATGTCGGCGTGGAGGCCGAGATGCCGCCAAGAAAGAAGAAGAGGAGATCTTCAAAGAAGAACGTTCCGAAGCCGACAATGGTATACTACTCTCACAATTCTGGTGTACGAGAGTGGGTCTCAAGTGCCTCTCAGTTGTCAAATACGGCGCCTGCTATTGAAATAATAACTTTTTGGTTATGTTTTGATGATGTTTTAGTCGCCGGAGTTCTCCGAATCGGAAGAGCCCGTTCGCCAAGAGCTAGAAGACTTCCGAATGGCGGTCACGCCGAGTCCAATTTGGGTCGCACACGACTGCCTGGAGACCGACGGCCGGCAGCAGCCGACAACGAAGGAAATGACCGCGTCTGAGGCGAAGCTGTCGCCAAACGAGACTCCGAACACCCAAGGATGCGACAAGCCGGAAACGACACCGTCGCCGCCCTGTGTGCAGCCGGCCGAAGATGCCAACCGGTCCGAGCTGCAGACAGGGGTATGTTACTCTAACGATTCTGGTGTACGACTATGGATCTCACGTGTCTCTAGGTTGTTCAATAGGGCGACCTGCTTTTGAAATTATAACGGTTGTGATTATGTTTTGATGATGTTTCAGTCACCGGAGTTCTCCGAATCGGAAGAGCCCGTTCGCCAAGTGCTAGAAGGCTTCCGAATGGCGGGCACGCCGAGTCCCATTTGGGTCGCACACGACTGCCTGGAGACCGACGGCCGGCAGCAACCGACAACGAAGGAAATGACCGCGTCTGAGGCGAATGAATGGATATTTCTTTACGTCTCATATTTATGCAACTTGGCTAATCGAGACGAAGGGAGGAACGTAAGGGGCGACGCGGGGGAACAAGGGGTGGACAAGCCTGTGCTGGTCAGAACCAGCCACAAGCGTATGGGCAGGGGTTCCCCCACGTCATGGTCGTCTCCGTCTTGTGTCATCATCCGAGGCGAAGCCGTCGCCAAACGAGACTCCAAACAACCGAGGATGCGACAAGCCGGAAACGCCGGAAACGACACCGTCGCCGCCCTGTGTGCAGCCGGCCGCAGTTGCCGGCCGGTCCGAGCTGCAGTCAGGGGTATGTTACTCTCACGATTCTGGTGTATGACTATGGGTCTCACGTATCTCCAGGTTGTCAAATAGGGCGACCTGTTTTGGAAATTATAACAGTTGTGATTATGTTTTTATGATGTTTCAGTCGCCAAAGGATACTAAAAACGACCAAGGCAACGACGAGCCGGTGACGACGGAAGCTGCACCGTCTACCAGGAAGCCGTCGCCAAACGAGACTCCAAACACCCAAGGATGCGACAAGCCGGAAACGCCGGAAACGACACCGTTACCGCCCTGTGTGCAGCCGGCCGAAGATGCTGGCTGGTCCGAGCTGCAGACAGGAGTATGTGACTCTCACGATTCTGGTGTAAGACTATGGGTCTCACGTGTCTTTAGGTTGTCCAATAGGGCGACCTGCTTTGGAAATTATAACGGTTGTGATTATGTTTTGATGATGTTTTAACCGCCAAAGGACAAGCTGACCAAGTATAACGCAACGTTGAGCTGTGCACAGTCCCGTCGACCAGCCACGACTCCGAGCTCACCGACTCTTCGTATGAGCATCGATCCGAGGATGGCTCCTTGACCGACACGAGCCTCGAGAAGCCACCGCTGAAGACCGCGAAGCCACTCTGTGTGCAGCCGGCCGCAGTCTCCGGCCGGTCCGAGCTGCAGACAGGGGTATGTTACTCTCACGATTCTGGTGTACGACTATGGCTCTCTTGTATCTCTAGGTGTTCAAATAGGGCGACCTGCTTTGGAAATAATAACAGTTGTAATTATGTTTTGATGATGTTTCAGTCGCCAAAGGAGACAACCAAACCCGCAAAGCCGCGCGGTGTGAGGCCACCCCGTGAGGAGACGGACTCCTCGTCCGACGAGGAGGTCGCCTCGCATCATCAATCGGAGGATGGCTCCTCGAGCGACACGAGCGTCGAGGAGCCACGAAGGAAGACCGCGGCAAAGCGGCCGCGCGCAAGTAAGTCAGTCAACCGGGCACACGTCATGTGCGAGGTGTGCGGCAAGGGAGCCTATCCCAACCTCAAGCGTCATGTCAGGACTCACAGCCATGGCATGGATGCGGCCACGGCTGAGGCGACTGCTGCCGAGGCTCGCGAGCGATTCTACAGAAACCAGCTGCGGTTTCCGTGGTGGCGGCTGAGGATCGCCATGGTCTGCAGCTGGGCAGACATAGAGCTGCGCGAGAACCGTAAGTCCACCTTCAAATTTTGGTCGTTCGTGCACGGTCAATTTTTGTCACGTTTCCGGCCGGGGGTTATACGCCTAACAAATTTTTGTCTCGCCATGTTTCAGTCATAGCCTTCTTGAAGACGCAGGGCCGTGTGATCGACATGTCGGCCGCGATCATGCCCCGATACGTGCACGACGTAGCCGAGGCTGACTTGTCAGTCGAGACCGGCGTTGTTGCCTACGAGGCGGTGGCCCGCCCAGCCACCCGGTCGTGACGCGGCGTCAGACTACCGTCAGCGTCAAGGACATGGTCCTGTCCTGCTCCCGGGATTCTCCAACGCGAGATAAGCTTCCGACTCCCGACCTCGAGGCCGTTAACGCGGAGAGGACTCGGGCCGCCGAGACGGAGCTCGAGAGCCTGTCCGCGCAACGGTCTCGTGACCTGACGCGCTCGGTGAAGGCCACCCTTTCTCTCAGGGGCCTCGACCACAAGGTCGACGAAAAGTCGATGACCTGAAGAAGTTCTGCCAGGCCATGGTCGGCCAGAGGACCGGCCTCAAGGCCACCGACCACCTATGGTAAGTAGATGCAGGGTTCGAATGTGTGTCTTAACAGTCTGTGCCTACTCGGTCTTTCGAGGTGAATTTGCCTAGTTGTTCTTGACCACTGACCTTGAAAAAATTGCTTTAGTTGATGTGCATTATGTCGTCAGCAATTCGTTTTTTTCCGTTTTCAGCGCATACCTGATACCTGACCAAGTTGATGTATAGGTGTCGGCCGTCCCACTTTCGGGGCCAGGAGACTTGGCTGGAATATCCGCAGGCGATCAACGAGTGGGTGCTGCTTTTCTGGCAGAAAAAGCAGCACCTGCTCGACTACCTGAACGAGATCCAGCAGGCGGGAGTAAGTAGACTTTGGTTTTTACTACGTGTTGTCGCGGGGAATAAGATTTGCAGGGTGGATGTTGACGAAAGATCGGGACGAGCGCCTGAGCAATGGTCCTGTGTTTCTTTCTAAGTGCGACGTGGCTTTTTTCCTGCGCGGCTTTGCGGTAGAGATCTTCGTGCGATTTGCAAATAATCTACGTGCGTGTTTTATTGTTTGATTACAGGCTCGGCACTCATCGGTGACCTCTCACGTCAAGGCCCTGGAACGGTTCTTGCGGTTCTCGACAGCACATGTCGAGACCCAAGATTTCAACTTCAAAATCACCCAGGTTCTTGGGTTTGTGGGCCCTTTGAAGGCCTCCCTGGATCGGGCGGCCAAGGCCGTCGCCGCGACGGTGGCCACCGAGAACTTCGATACCGGTAACGATAATACCTGATGGTCATCAGGATGAAGCGGTGCGAGCTGCGGTGGCAGCAGATCGAAGAGGCCCTACTACGCCTGGAGGGCCTCCCCGACTCAACACTGAGAAAGGGCCTCGACAGGAGGTCGCAGAACGACCTCCTGCTCGTGAGGAGGTGGGTACACTGTATAGCTCTGACGGACGGGTGATAAGATGGGGTATCACTTCTGTTCTTCATATTTCACTGGATAATTTTTGGTCATTAAGTATTTTCTTTTACGGTACATTATCGGTTAGTTTGGCATAAGTTTGCCGACTTACGTCAATCGGTTTGAGCATTTCGTACATTGTGCGAGTCAGGCATTATGCTGTTTTGTTTTCGTATAATTATTATGATTTGCATATATTTCCGATTAATTTAATCAATGTCGTTATTTACAAAAGTGAGATAAGATTGCAATTATTTACGCAACGGGATCTGGTTGAAAATTACACGCTTTAATTGACATAAGTCGAGGAAAAAATAGGCACGTGTGTACGGCGACTGGTCCGATTATGACCGTAATGCACAATTCATCCCAACCGATGTGGTAAAATTCTAATTGTTAACATGTGTGTTTGTCTTGCTGGAACATCGGTTTCGTTGGGTCGGCCTCCAAGGCCCAACGACCCGGCCCGATACAAAACATGACGTGTCTGGAATACCGTTTGGCCGTGGGTCGCATGTCGAAACACAACAAGGACACCATTATGGTGTTTGTCAAGAACCACAAGAACACAACCAAGGGGAAGGGCCCCGCCGGTCTCAGCTTCAACGAGTCGGAGACGACGCTCCTCGAGAGGTGAGATACCAATTCGAACTCTGTCAATACGACAATGACGATTATTTGTTATTTTTTATTATGTTTCCACAGAAGTAGTGGGTAGTTTGCAAGCTGTGTTCGATGGGGGTCATTTTCAATTGCGGCGACAAATTTCCGCAGGGTGTCTTGGAGAGTTTTCTTTAATTACGTGTAATGTGGCATTATACGTTTCGCGGGTGTCTTCCGGTCGGATGATGGCATCTCCCTTCGCGGAGAGTGGCTTTTCCAGGATGCGGAAGGTGCTAATTTTCTATTAGATGTCTATCTCTCTCTTGGTTTCAGATACAACAGGTTGAGGTGCAATATGTTCGGGGAGCCCGCGGACGACCAGCCGTTCCTGGTGGACGAGACTGGAACAAGGCTCCGCGGGTTACCCAGGACATCTCGCGCCTCACCTACCAGTACATAGGAGAAAAGCTGAGTTGCACAGATGCCCGCAAGGGGCTCTCCTCCTCGGCGGCGGAGGTCTCGACGAGGGAGGAGAGACTGAACGTGGCGGACTCCATCGGTCACTCGTTCGACACAGCCAGACGTCACTACGTCACGCTGAGCGAGCTGACCAAGGAGTCCAACGCGGACGCCGTGAACAACGTTATCCTTGGTTAGTACGGTTCAATTACGTCGTTACGATGGATTCACCATTACGTCTTGACAGGGGCTTAAGAGGAATACGCACCTATTTTTCATCTGTGCAGCAAGGAGCAGCTCGAGCTACTCAAGACAAACTTGAGAGACATATTCCCCGATGACTTCCCCGCCGACGAGGCCGAAATGAACGGGCGGCTTCACGACGTTGGCGGTTACGACGCCGTCAACGTGACCAGCACAATGAGGCGGACGCTGAGCGGCATATGGTCGGGCAAGGCCAAGTGACCCAGCCCCGTCGTCATGAGCCAGCAACAGAACGGTGTGTTTTTTTTTTAAACAAACTCAATTGCTTAGTTTTTGTAGGCCATTTTTGTATCGACGTCTTTGTTTGTATTTTTTACAGCTATGGACTACATGAACCTGGTAACTCATATGTCAGAATTATTGGATATTGCTTTACGTCTCATATTTATGCAACTTGTCTAATCGAGACGAAGGGAGGGACGTAAGGGATGACGCGGGGGGACAAGGGGTGGACAGGCCTGTGCTGGTCAGAACCAGCTACAAGCGTAGGTATGGGGAGGGCAGGGGTTCCCCCACGTCGTGGTCGTCTCCGTCTGTGTCATCATCCGTCCGTGTTGTCTTTGTCGTCGCCGTCGGGGAGGTAGTCAAAGGGAAGGGGTTCCCCGACGACGACCCAGAGCTCGCCATTAGTTTCAGGGAGTGAAACTCCCCTATTCACGGGCCAAACCGCGAGAAGGTGTCGAGTTGGAATTTGAAGGCCCTCATGTCAGAGAGTGTGTTTGCCCACGAGGAAAAATGTCCAGATACCGTCAACATATTCAATAAAAGAATACAGAGGAACGGCGTATATAATGGAATCAGAGTCGACGGGCACACGTATGCCACACTTAAGACTCTTTGGGCTCAACGGAGAACTTTTAAGTTACAATTACTGTGAAATTACTGGTGAGTGTCTTTTAAAATAAAACAATTAATAATATTTCAATATATTAGTCTAGGTTTTTAACTTCTAATGCATAATGTGTGGTTATTTGCAGCTTTAAAATGCCTAGGGTTTACAAGCTAAAAGCAAAAGGGATTATTAACCAAAGGAGTTACACGGAAGATGATGTTAGAAAAGCAGTTGACAATATTAATAAAGGCAAACTGACATTATGTACTGTTGCTAACAAGTATGCAATACCAAAAGGGACACTACATAATAAGTTACACAACAAACACACTGGCACTGTGGGAGGCCAGAAATTTTTAAGCGAGGAAGAAGAACTACACTTAGTGCAGTCACTGCACTGCAGTGCTTAATATAAACTTCAGATTGGGGATTTCCGTTCGATTGCAAGACATAAAGTTTATTGTGAAGTCTTATTTAGAATCTATTGGCAGAGATGAGCCGCGGTTTGTGCATAATGTACCAGGACGTGACTGGTTGATTTCATTAATGGATCGCCATGTGTTTCTAATGAGTAATAATATCAAACGGTCAAGAGCCAAGGTTGATGAAGTTATTTAAGGTAACTACATTGATGAGTTGGCAGTCTCTTTAGAAGGGCTTGAGGCCCATCAGATATTTGACTATGACGAAACTAACTTGACAGATAACCCGGGACGACAGAAGATGATTTTCCGAAGAGGTATCAAGTACCCTGACAAAATAGTCAACCACACCAAATGCTCTATATCTATTATGTTCTGTTGTAGTGCTAGTGGTGTACTTCTGCCCCTCCACATTGTATACAAAGCTGAACATTTATGGGATAAATGGTGCGAAGGGGGCCCGAAAGGTCGTCCGTGTTGTACCGAGAGCTGCTGTTTCCTGGGGTCCAGGTACAACAGAACGTCTCATGGTTGGTTTGACACCGCCAGCTTTACTGAATGGTTCAAGGAGACATTTCTACCACATGCTGACAAGATTAATGGGCTTACTGCCCTAATCGGAGACAACTTGGCCTCCCATTTTAGTCTGGAAGTACTTCGTTTGTGCCAAGAAAATGAGGTTCGGTTTATTGCACTGCCACCAAACAGTATGCACATAACTCAACCTCTGGACATTAGCTTTTTTGGGTCATTAAAGAAGCGTGGAGGGTCATTTTAACTGAATGGAAAAAAAAAAAACACGTTTTGTCTGCAGTCGAGAAAACGATTTTCCCTCGCCTTTTTAAAGAAATTGCTCGATGAAACTGCAGATAAAACGAAAGATAACAAAATAAATGGGTGTGGGGGTGCAGGCATTTACCCTATTAGTAAAAGTAAACTTTTAGAAAAATTCCCAGAAGACTAGGCCCGATGGTGTAGCTGACGAAGTGACAACACCAGCAAGTGTCATAAATGACTTTGTTGTAAATTATCTGGCAGCAACACGAAAGCATGCTCAAAAAGCCCCTTCTCGCAAAAAGAAACAGCTTCATGTTGTGGCAGGTCGTTCTGTGGTGGCAGCACAGACTGATGAAGACGAACTTGCGGGATTAGAGACGCAAGATGCTAATGACCCAACACCAGCGACAAGCAATGGAAGAGTTGCAACTAGCCAAACCAAGAAAACAGCAAATGTTAAATCGCCAGTCTTCTACACCGAAAGATAATTGGCCTATAACTCATCCTCGTGCACTAAAGCAAGGGACAATGGTACTTGTGAAGGTTACCAATAAGTCACAAAATCAGTGCAAAATTTATCTATCGCAGATCATACAGCATGACAAAAAGAAAAAAGAAGTGGAGGTCAAATTTTTTAAGTCGATCGACACTGTAAAAATGAGATTTGTATTTACACGCAGTGAAGATGTGTCGTGAGTTTCCTACGACAAGATAATGGAAGGGACGCTACCCGACCACATAATGAACAACAGAGGACTCTGTGTCATTAAAAAGCCTGTTGATTTGTTGGAATAGGGTGTCGATATCTTGTGCGTCTCAATTGCAATATAACGTCGTTCAATGCTAGCCATATTTCATGTAGTACATGTTAATTACCCTTCCCAAGTATCATAGAACACATGTTCCTAACCTATTTTTTTACAAGGAATTCATTTCTATGTTCAACTTCACCCCCACACTCTTGCATCAGTAGTTTACACACAAATTACATGGCTGTTCACCCCACGGTGGGGGGAAGTTGAACAACAAGTTTTTTTTTTGGTCTTACCTACATAACTGTAAACTATAAAAACACTAATCATAATCTGTAGATACTCACACTAATGCAAAAAAAAATGGGATAGATATTGCATCAACTGTCCATTCTATATGCAAACAATGCCAAAAACTGTTCAACTTCACCCCCACTTACGGTACTGTATTTTAAACTATCGGTGCTACATTAGGAATTGTGATTTTGATACAATAGCTCCTCCGACGATGACGTACGCAAAATAATTAGGCACATAATTTAATTGCAGATAAAGATGAGTTGGAAATGAGAAAGGATTCGTAGTATCCCTAGCAAAAAGCTGGATTCAGCAACTGACTTTGAAACCGAAGTAGAAAACCCAGATGAAATCCAAGATCAGGTGGGGTTGATCGATATTCCGAGTTCACCAGCAAATGAAGAGCAGGTAATGTTAACTTTTGGCAGGCATAGTCTAACGTATTAAATGAGAACCATTTTAAGCCTTCTTAATAAGGGTGGAATAATGTGTAGTACAACTTTATTTATTAAACAAAGCTCTGCCTTTACATTAAGGTTGCCTTAAGACACAGAATAACAAAAATAAATTAATTTACATTTTATACAAATTACGTTTAACAATAAGTAAAATAAGTTACAGATTATGAAAAAATAGAATGAAATGAAAAATGAAGTGAGAAGTATGATTTGTGAAGTATAATGTAATATGTAATAATATAGTATGCTAATAGCTAAACTATAAATTGTGGTCAAAAGTGTGGTTAAAGATTTTTATTCATCTTTGATATGTATAGGCCTACGTTCTACAGTTTTTTTAATATGAATTTTATCATTAATACATACATAAAATACAATTATTTCTCTTTTTTGTTCTCTAAATTTTTGGAAAATCATTTGTTTTGTATTGTCATTAGTAGGACTGTAAGTGGTTAGAGCAATGTTATTATGTTTAGTACTATTATTTTATCTTATATGTATTCGTATTTATGTGATAGGATAAGGAGACTACACTGCTGTCAATTATGGCCGCAGGGCAAGATAATAATAATAATAATAATAATAATAACTTTATTCACCTTGACTCATACATTGCATAAGTATAACTCTTTTTAGAGAAAGTGAATAGCCTAGCCTATGGAGAGTAATACATAATTGTTAACAATTTTATAAAAAATATACATTAAAATATACATTTCATAATTTCATAATATCTTTCCTTCTATTTCTATACATAATACTTATTTTTTTTTTTTATTGAATTGTTTATTTATATTAAATTATATTCATGAAAATACATAGTAGTTTCAGGAGTGTGAAGGAAAGTGAAAGGAAGGAGAGATTGACAGATCAAGAGCAGTGACTTGTCGAAGATTCGTCGTCAACGGCAATGACAACGCATCCTCGTCGACTCAGTGTCTATTGGAGAGACTATCAATAATGTGTTAAAAGTCGAACTAGAAAAAATGAAAGGTAATATGTAGGTTTTAACTATTTTCCCACACAATAATCAGAATAGAGAATATTTTGGTTTAAATGGACGAGCGAGCATACGCGGGTAAGTCTCTATGGCTACTCTTATGGCACTTTCTCTGTTTTTATGTCTGTATGCATCAGGGATCGGAACAACGAGATAGAGTACTATATTATCTAACAGTTGGATTGGAACCCAACATAACGGTTACGGTTCTGGTTCCACGTCAGTAGAGAGTACGCCACCCTAGTCAGGCAACGACCCCCATTTTCTAAGCCCCTCCCCTTTTTTAATTATTCATTTTTTAAACATTCAATTGCTTGCATCTGTTGCAATTTTGAAAAACAACAGCAAACCCTCCGCACAACAGGCAAACCTTAAGCTTAGGCTACGTCATAATGTTCCTGATCAGTGGTAGGCCTAGGACTATTGGGTTATGTCGAAGTAAATGTTGAGGCTCGAAATAACAAATTTTAGCTTTCCTGCTACAGGATTTGGAATTATTGTAATATATATAACATTAATCGGGAGGCTTCTAATTTTGTTTCATTATTATAGGTGGATGCAAACATGCAATTGCGCTTTTGATGTGGTGTCGAAGGCGCAGTGAAGATCCGGCACCGACCTCAGCAGCATGTTCTGAAAGAGTCAAAACAGTGGAAAGTTGGCTCCGAAATCAAATTCATCAAGCCAAAATCCTTAGTCAAAGAAGGTACCGGTTATAGGCCTAAGCATAGTCAAAAAGTAAACGTTTCCTAGCCCCTTTTTAATTTTATGTACGGATAAGAAAACCCGGGTTTATAGATTGATTGGATATTGCTTAACGTCTCATATTAATGGGTCGGGGCCACATCACCCAATATTCACTGCACACAATACCCACAACACCGAAAACAGACTATGCCACAAGACCGAATATTTTCGACAGAGGTATCCACAGCACACAATTGCCACAAGACCGAAAAATTCGGTGTTGTGGCACTAGCAGGATGGGTCGTTCATCACAACTTTTCAAAATTGTGACGAACGACCTATCTAGATGGGCCATAAGACCGAAACGGGTGACTTTGCTCCGAATACCCACATCACACAATCTCCACAACACCGAAAGCTTTGACGCCGCAATGCCGAATGATTCGGTCTTACGACCCATCCACAAAATGTTCCTTTTGCAAGTGAACCACCCTGGCACGAATCACAACAAATACACGCTGACTGTGCGGTGCGGAGTGAAGTCGGGCTTTGGTTGGCTTTAGAGCTCTCTTCAGATGACCCTATCCCATCAGGGGTTAGGGAATTGGTAGCTAGCGGGGGATCAAAAGTAGGACCTGTTAGGAGTATCTCTGCCACCCCAGGATATCTCACTCTCAAGCTCCCTCCCTTGCTTTTGCTCTATGAGCTATTATAATTGTTGTTGACTCATGTCAGTTCTGCCTGGCATGACCGGCTTCTGCCGAGATTTTAAACTAACTTGACTGGCTTATATGCCTGCTCATACCCATCTTAGACTAGCTACGCTAGTGTTTTTTAATATTATTGACAGGGCTTGCCCTATTTTTTGTTATTAATCTTAATTACCGACTTGGCTCACGCCAATTTACATACTCACTGACAAGGCTATGCCTATTTTTACTTATTTTACTTTGCTTATTTACTTATTTTATTAAAACCATTGACCCAACTCACGCCAAACACTCACTTTGACACTTTAAGGCACCGTCATTTATATATATATATATATATATATATATATATGCTTTCACTGATTAATACCAGATGACCAGATACCAGATGACCCTATCCCCTCGCTCGCAAACGACCGCGGAGTGTCCCCAGCCGCTCGACACTTGCCCCAATAAAACCCCGTCTCGGAAGAAATATTGAGCAACAGATCCCTCTGGAATGCTTTCACTGATTAATACCAATGACCAATACCAGATGACCCTATCCCATCGCAAACGACCGCGGAGTGGTCCCCCGCCGCCGGGGAAAGGGGGGGGGGGGGTTCCCCCCACGTCGTGGCGTCTCCGTCGTGTCATCATCCGTCCGTGTTGTTTTTGTCGTCGCCGTCGGGGAGGTAGTAAAAGGGGAAAGGGGGTTCCCGACGACGACCCAAGATCGCCATTATTTTTCGGGGAGGAAACCCCCCTATTCAGGGGAAAACCGCGAGAAGGTGTCGAGTTGGAATTGAAGGCCCTCATGTCAGAGAGGTGTTTGCCCACGAGGAAAAAATGTCCGATACCGTCAACATATTCAATAAAAGAATACAGGGGAAAACGGCGTATATAATGGAACAGAGTCGACGGGAAAACGTATCCCACACAAGATCTTTGGGTCAAGGGAGAATTTTTAAGTACAATACTGTGAAATACTGGTGAGTGTCTTTTAAAATAAAACAATAATAATTTTTCAATATATTGGTCTAGGTTTTTTAACTTCTAATGCATAATTTTGGGGTTTATTGCAGCTTTAAAGCCTGGGGTTTTAAAACTAAAAGCAAAAGGGTTTATAACAAAGGATTTACAGGGAAGATGGTTAGAAAAGCATTTGACAATTTTAAATAAAGGAAAAAACTGACTTTATGTATGTTCTAACAAGTATGCAATACCAAAAGGGACACTACAAAAAAGTTAACAAAAAAAACACACGGACTGTGGAGGCCAAAAATTTTTTAAGCGAGGGAAGAAGAATACATTAGTGCAGTCACGCACTGCAGTGTTTAATAAAACTTCAGTTGGGGATTCCGTTCGATTGAAGACAAAAGTTTATTGTGAAGTTTATTTAAAATCTTTTGGGCAGAGATGAGCCGGGGGTTTGTGCAAAAATGTACCGGGAAAGTGACGGGTTTGTTTTCTTTAATGGATCCCCATGTGTTTCTAATGAGTAAAATATCAAACGGTCAAGACCCAAAGGGTTTGAGAAGTTTTTTAAGGAACTACATTGATGAGTTGGCAGTTTTTTCTTTAGAAGGGCTTGAGGCCCCTCAATATTTGACTATGACGAAACTAACTTGAAGATAACCCGGGGCGACAGAAGATGATTTTTCCCAGAGGTATCAATACCCCGACAAAAATAGTCAACCACACCAAATGCTCTATATCATTTTTTTGTTGTAGTGCTAGTGGGTACTTCTGCCCCCCCCACATTGTATACAAAGCTAACATTTATGGGATAAATGGGCGAAGGGGGCCGAAAGGTCGTCCGTGTTGACCCAGAGCTGTGTTTCCCCGGGGTCCAGTACAACAGAAGTCTCATGGTTGGTTTGACACCGCCAGTTTTTGAATGGTTTAAGGAGACATTTCTACCAAGCTGAAAGATTTTAAAGGGCTTTTCTGCCCAATCGGAGAAACTTGGCCCCCCCAAAATTTTAGTTGGAAGTACTTTTCGTTTGTGCCAAGAAAAAGAGGTTCGGTTATTGCACTGCCACCAAAAAGTATGCACATAACTCAACCTCGGACATTAGCTTTTGGGTATTTAAAAAAAAACGGGGGTCATTTTAGAATAAAAAAAAAAACACGTTTGTCGCAGTCGAGAAAACGATTTTCCCTCGCCTTTTTTAAAGAAATTTCTCGATGAAACTGCAGATAAAACAAAAGATAACAAAAAAAGGGTGTGGGGGTGAGGCTTTTCCCATTAGAAAAGAAATTTTTAAAAAAATTTCCCAGAAGCGGCCCGATGGTGTAGTGCGAAGTGACAACACCAGAAAGGTCAAAATGACTTTGTTAAAAATTTATCTGGCAGAAAACACGAAAGCAGGGCCAAAAAGCCCCTTCTCGCAAAAAGAAAAAGTTTATGTTGGGGCAGGTGTTCTGGGGGCAGCACAGACTGAGGGAAGACAAATTGCGGGATTAGAGACGCAAGATGCTAATCCCAAACCATCGAAAAGAAAAGGGAAGAGTTGCAACTACCCAAACCAAAAAAAACAGAAAATTTTTTAAAACGCCAGTCTTCACACCGAAAGAAAATTGGCCTATAATCATCTTGGCACTAAAGAAGGGGACAAGGGTACTTGTGAAGGTTACCAATAATCACAAAATCAGTGCAAAATTTATCTATCGCAGATCATACAGATGAAAAAAAGAAAAAAGAAGGGGAGGTCAAATTTTTTTAAGTCGATCGACACTGTAAAAGGTTTTGTTTTTACACGATGAAGATGTGTCTGATTTTCCCTACGACAAGAAAAATGGAAGGGACGCTACCCGACCACATAATAAAAACAACAGAGGGGACTCTGTGTTTTAAAAAGGTGTTTTGTGGAAATGGGGGTGCATTCTTGTGCGTCTAAATTTGCAATAAAAACGTCTTTCAATGCTAGCCATTTTTAGTAGTACATGTTAATTACCTTCCCAAAAGTATATAAAAAACCATGCCCTAACCATTTTTTAAAGGAAATTCTTTTCTATTTTCAACTTCACCCCACATCTTGATCAGTAGTTTACACAAAAATTACATGGTGTTCACCCACGGTGGGGGGAAGTTGAACAAAAATTTTTTTTTTTGGTTTTACCTACTAACTGTAAACTATAAAAAACTAATCAAATCTGTAGATACCACACTAATGAAAAAAAAAATGGGAAATAGATATTGCATCAATGTCCATTTATATGCAAAAAATGCCAAAAACTTTTCAATTTACCCCCACTTACGGTACTGTATTTTAACTATCGGTGCACATTAGGAATTGTGATTTTGATAAATACTCCCCCGACGAGACGTACGCAAAAAAATTGGGCACATATTTAATTTGAGATAAAGATGATTTTGGAAATGAGAAAGGTTTCGTAGTATCCCTGGGCAAAAAGGGTTTCAGAAACGGATTTTGAAACCGAAGAGAAAACCCCAGATGAAACCCAAAGATCAGGTGGGGTTGATCGAATCCGAGCCCCAGAAAATGAAGAGCAGGTAATGTTAATTTTGGCAGGATGTCAACGTTTAAATGAGAACCTTTTTAACCCTTCTTAAAAAGGGTGGAATAATGTGTAGTAAAACTTTATTTATTAAAAAAAGCTCTGCCTTTACATTAAGGTTCCCTTTAAGACACAGAATAAAAAAAAAAATTAAATTTACATTTTATACAAATTTCGTTTAACAATAAGTAAAAAGTTACAGATTATAAAAAATGAAGAAAGAAAAATGAAGTGGAAGTAGATTTTGGAAGTATAAGTAATATGTAAATAAAAAAAAGTATGCTAATAGCTAAAAATAAATTGTGGTCAAAAATGTGGTTAAAGATTTTTATATTTTTGAATTTTATAGGGCCCACGTTCTACAGTTTTTTAAAAGAATTTTATCATTAATACATACATAAAATACAATTTTTTCCTTTTTTGTTCTCTAAATTTTTGGAAAACATTTGTTTTGTTTTTTTATTAGTAGGACTGTAAGTGGTTTGAGCAATGTTATTTTGTTTAGTACTATATTTTTTCTTATAGTATTGTATTATGTGATAGGATAAAGGGGATACATGCTGTCAATTTTTGGCCGCAGGGCAAGATAAAAATAATAATAATAATAATAATAATAATTTTTTTCACCTTGACCATACATTGCATAAGTATAACTCTTTTTAGAGAAAGTGAATAGCCAGCCTATGGAGAGTAATACAAATTTTTAAAATTTATAAAAAAATATACATTAAAATAACATTTTATAATTTCATAATATCTTTCCTTCTATTTTTATAATAATACTTATTTTTTTTTTTTTTGAAATTTTTTATTTATATTAAATTATATTTATAAAATACATAGTAGTTTTAGGAGTGTGAAGGAAAGTGAAAGGAAGGGAGATTTACGATCAAGAGCAGTGACTTTTCGAAGATTTTGTGTCAACGGAATGCAACGCATCCCGCGATAGTGTTATTTGGAGAGACTATCAATAATGGTTAAAAGTCGAACTAGAAAAAATGAAAGGGGAATATGAGGTTTTAACATTTTTCCCCCACAATAACGAATAGAGAATATTTTGGTTTAAATGGACGAGCGAGCATACGCGGGTAAGTCTCTGGCTACTCTTATGGCACTTTCTCTGTTTTTTTGTCGTAGCTCAGGGGCGGAAAAAACGAGATAGTACTATATTATCTAACAGTTTGGGTTTGGGAAACCCAACATAACGGTTACGGTTTTGGTTCCCGTCAGTAGAGAGTACGCCACCCTAGCAGGCAACGACCCCCATTTTTTTAAGCCCCTCCCCTTTTTTAATTTTTCATTTTTTAAAATTCAATTGCTTGCATCTGTTGCAATTTGAAAAACAACAGCAAACCCTCCGCACAACAGGCAAACCTTAAGCTTAGGCTACGTCATAATGTTCCTGATCAGTGGTAGGCCTAGGACTATTGGGTTATGTCGAAGTAAATGTTGAGGCTCGAAATAACAAATTTTAGCTTTCCTGCTACAGGATTTGGAATTATTGTAATATATATAACATTAATCGGGAGGCTTCTAATTTTGTTTCATTATTATAGGTGGATGCAAACATGCAATTGCGCTTTTGATGTGGTGTCGAAGGCGCAGTGAAGATCCGGCACCGACCTCAGCAGCATGTTCTGAAAAAGAGTCAAAACAGTGGAAAGTTGGCTCCGAAATCAAATTCATCAAGCCAAAATCCTTAGTCAAAGAAGGTACGGTTATAGGCCTAAGCATAGTCAAAAAGTAAACGTTTCCTAGCCCCTTTTTAATTTTATGTACGGATAAGAACCGGTTGATAGATTGATTGGATATTGCTTAACGTCTCATATTAATGGGTCGGGGCCACATCACCGAATATTCACTGCACACAATACCCACAACACCGAAAACAGACTATGCCACAAGACCGAATATTTCGACAGAGGTATCCACAGCACACAATTGCCACAAGACCGAAAAATTCGGTGTTGTGGCACTAGCAGGATGGGTCTTCATCACAAATTTTCAAAATTGTGACGAACGACCTATCTAGATGGGCCGTAAGACCGAACGGGTGACTTTGCTCCGAATACCCACATCACACAATCTCCACAACACCGAAAGCTTTGACGCCGCAATGCCGAATGATTCGGTCTTACGACCCATCCACAAAATGTTCCTTTTGCAAGTGAACCACCCTGGCACGAATCACAACAAATACACGCTGACTGTGCGGTGCGGAGTGAAGTCGGGCTTTGGTTGGCTTTAGAGCTCTCTTCAGATGACCCTATCCCATCAGGGGTTAGGGAATTGGTAGCTAGCGGGGGGATCAAAAGTAGGACCTGTTAGGAGTATCTCTGCCACCCCAGGATATCTCACTCTCAAGCTCCCTCCCTTGCTTTTGCTCTATGAGCTATTATAATTGTTGTTGACTCATGTCAGTTCTGCCTGGCATGACCGGCTTCTGCCGAGATTTTAAACTAACTTGACTGGCTTATATGCCTGCTCATACCCATCTTAGACTAGCTACGCTAGTGTTTTTTAATATTATTGACAGGGCTTGCCCTATTTTTTGTTATTAATCTTAATTACCGACTTGGCTCACGCCAATTTACATACTCACTGACAAGGCTATGCCTATTTTTACTTATTTTACTTTGCTTATTTTACTTATTTTATTATAACCATTGACCCGGCTCACGCCAAACATTCACTTTGACACTTTATGGCACCGTCATTTATATATATATATATATATATATGCTTTCACTGATTAATACCAGATGACCAGATACCAGATGACCCTATCCCATCGCTCGCAAACGACCGCGGAGTGGTCCCAGCCGCTCGACACTTGCACAATAACCTCGTCTCGGAAGAAATATTGAGCAACAGATCCATCTGGAATGCTTTCACTGATTAATACCAGATGACCAGATACCAGATGACCCTATCCCATCGGGGGTTAGGGAATTGGTAGCTAGAGGGGGGATCAAAAGTAGGACCTGTTAGGAGTATCTCTGCCACCCCAGGATATCTCACTCTCAAGCTCCCTCCCTTGCTTTTGCTCTATGAGCTATTATAATTGTTGTTGACTCATGTCAGTTCTGCCTGGCACGACCGGCTTCTGCCGAGATTTTAAACTAACTTGACTGGCTTATATGCCTGCTCATACTCATATTTTTAGTAATTTTACTTTAAGACTAGTTGCTTTCGGACGTAAGAAATATCGATTTTTAAAAGAGGGATCTAAAACTGCATTAAAAACACACCTGCGGCCTGTCGACGAATAAGGGCAACACATTTTGGATAGAAAGCTTTATTGACAAGCAAAACCACATATAGATACAAATGCCAACACAACATTGGACTTCAATGAACCATTTTAGTTAGGCCTATTCAAACTTATTAGATTAGTTTAATGACGTGTCAACATAAGAGTTATTTGCAACCCCTATACAAGACTTAAGAACAACAACCCCCAGCACTGAAATAGGAGACACTCTGTATGTGATGAGGCTCTCATCCGACACTGAACAGAACCTAACACTTCCCAAACACCAACCACTCAGGCTGTACTGACAGGACAGAACAAGCAGAGCACAACACAGAGATGCCGGGCAGGGCAGAATAAAGACAGCACAAAACCTTTCATTTTAGACAGAATAAACCTCCTAAAGTGAACAAACATTACACAGAATGATGCAAGGACACAACAGCCAAGACTTGATTTAACAACACACCTAACTGTAATAGAAGCTAACTCAATGTACTGTGGAGGCCCTGAAAGAAGAGAACGAAGAGACTGCACAAAACACGTCCGCCTGCGACAAGAACAACAGACCGACTGCGATGCGATGCGAGGCTCTCTGCTGGGTGCGTGTAGCTGCAGGTGGTTGTTAAAAGGTGCGGGGCGGCGAGGTGATATCGCCGCTACACGTGTAGTGCAATGAAGGTTAATCAAATCGCATTTATGTTAGCAGCACATGGGCTTTAGGGTGCGAAATTAATTGGTTGGGTGATATGTGCATTAAGGTTTATCGAGAAGATACGGTATTTTTTGTTGTAGTTGATATTGTTTGTGATTGACAAACAGAAATACGGCACGCTACACGTCCCCCTCAACACTTGAAGTTTCATTTAATTTCTTTCTCAATTGCATACAGTACAGTTGATCATGCTGGATGATATGGTATTTGTCATATATACACCCATTGGTAGTACATTTTCTATTCTAGATTAAAAATAAAGTTGCGAAGTAGGTACGTACGAAGCAAAGTTACAAAGTATAGCTTGACTTTTCAACACTAGTTCAGTAGATACAGGGGCTCCGTACTTACAAAACATGGTGATGTTAGTGTAACTATAACTGACGCAAACAGCCAACAGCAGAAGAAAATTTCCGCCATTATAGGAAATAAAGTACTGGGCGCTCCGAGTTTGGAAGAGATACTTCCCCGTGTTTACGCAGTGAACGTTGTTGGCCATGTTGAGGAGACTACACCCATCAGAGCAAGACTTCTGAGCCACCAAATTGTCCATCTAAATCTTTAGATAGACTGTCCGAGCCTGAGGATGACGTCTTGTCTTTACATAGACGGTCTTCTGATGGACACACTATTCAGACAAAGATGACAGAGAGCCAGTCGCACAAATTTTGACACCAACAATCCATCAGGCGTTGTAACAACGAAACACCATTCTCACTCTCTTCACGCCCTAATGGTACCATCAATAACTCTCCTCACTCAACGTTTTTACACCCCATCTAGCCCCATCCACATAGCATTAAATAGCCTCTTATCTCCAACAGACTCATGTTATTATAATGCTAGTAAGCTGACAAAACAAAATCTATCTTGACAAGGTTGCGAGTTGGACTTTGATGGCCCGAAAAATGCTAAAGCGGTTTTATGAAATAAAAGATGAAGTTCTTATGTTCATGGAAATGAAAACCACGAGAAGGTTGCGAGTTGGAATTTGATGGCCCATCATTCAATTAGAAATTCTAGTTATTGAAATTTAACTTTTTTATTGCAGAATGAATTGGAAGTTTGAATGTAACACAATGATATTGTAGGCCTATGTATTTTATAAAATCATATTCTTGGTTACTTTTCTTTGTGGTTAATTTGAATAAATCTCTTTTATACTTTTTTTATGCATTATTGTTGTAATATTACCATTTCAAATATTTACTAAACTGCAGCTTATTGTTTGTGTCTGCATCTATGTAATTAGATTTATTTTGTTGTCCTCCTTTGTAAATTAGTTTTTTAACTAAATATGATGGACGTTAAATAAATAAATAAATAAAATTGAACTTAAATAGGTAGAAAAATTAGGAATCACATTTGGTTGTAAATTAAGAATTCGGACAACTCAAATCCATCAAAGTTTAAAAGGCGCAATTTTGTTTAGCTGAACTACCTAACAACAATCTACAACCTGTAAATGCAGTACCCCAACCACACATCTCCACCACTCCCACCAACATCAACACCTGCACTAAGTCCTCACTACAACCACAATCCGAGCACAGAAACTGGGCACAATCGTTGTTTTAAGACCCTCATCCCACACTGAATAGAACCTAGCACTTTCCGCACATCAATTTTACAGTCTGTACCGACGGAGCACAACACTGAGATAACGAACGCTTCCCTGACAAGCAGGGCAGAATACAGTGCAAACAAACTTTCCAGTCTGTCCAGAACAGACAACCTCCTGACGTTTATAAATATCAAACAGAATGATGCGAGGAGATAAACAGCCAACACTTGCTCCAACAACACATTCTACAGCAATAGAAGCTAGCTCCTTGTGCTGTGGAGGCCTAACAAGGATACACCAAAGAGGAATGACAAAACATGTCCGACTGAAACAAGAAGATCAAGACTGCGAGGCGACAAAAGGACATCCCCATGTGTTACAACTGCCAACGGTTCAACCACTCAGCTGAGTTCTGCGAGCACAGTCCTCGGTGCTACAAGTGCGCAGGCTCACACCGAGGCCAGGAGTGCACGAAGACTCGAGACCAACCAGCCACGTGCGCCAACTGCTCCGGCCCTCACCCCTCCTGCTCGCAGACATGCCCGCACTACGTCCGGGCCCTCGAACGACAGCGTGGGCCGACCACCGACGGCCGTCGCCTCTCCCAACCTTCCTCCCGCCCACGGCCAGCGGCCGCCTCCACACGCCGCGACGGCTTCTCTTACCGAGACGCCACCTTCCCCTTCTATCGGCCTCCACCCCACCTCCTCTCCCCAACGACCAGGCTAGACCGAACGCTCCCCCAACCACGCCTCCATCGCCTCCTCCTCCCCCTTACCCTAGCGCTGCCGCACCCGTCGAGGCAGATCAGTCCCCCTGGGGCCTGGTCATGACCTTCGCCCGGGCGAGTTCTCCAACTCCCGCGGGATCACCCACTTATGCACATGGCAGCCATGCTGCAGTCGCTCGCCCAATTTCAACTCTCAGCCAACCATGCCCTCTAAACCCGGTCATTGCTTCCGCATCGTTGCCTGGAATGCCAACGGAGGCATCAAGGCGAAAACCCCTGAACTCCTACTCTTCCTGCGGGAACATGGCGCCACAGTGGCCCTCATCTCCGAGACTCACCTCCAACCCTCCGTTGCATGGAAGGTGGCCAACTTCACCGTCTACCGTACCGACCGGCCTGGTGGTCGTGCGG
Organism: Sweltsa coloradensis; assembly: GCA_024449915.1. Classification (NCBI taxonomy): domain Eukaryota; kingdom Metazoa; phylum Arthropoda; class Insecta; order Plecoptera; family Chloroperlidae; genus Sweltsa; species Sweltsa coloradensis. Next base: position 23,018 of record JAMZAV010004952.1, read on the forward strand.
GAGGGGGCACTCGTCGACTTACGCATCAGTCACGACTCTTAGCCGGTCCCGCCTCTGCGACATGTCGAGGCGACTGCCATCGAGGTCCGTGTCCTCAGCGGCCCGCTCCGCATCTTGTCCGTGAACCGGCCGCCTTCGGGGATGCTCACCGCAGCCGACCTCACCGCCCTGACCTCGGGTCAGACCCCCACCATCGTGGCGGGAGATCTGAACGCCAAGCACCCCTCCTGGCACTCCACGGTCTCCAATGCGCGATCATGCTGGATGATATGGCATTTGTCATATATACACCCATTGGTAGTGGCAAGATAGATTGGATGGAGTACATTTGCATAAAACATTGGTTTTTTGTAACCGTAAGGAAATATATCAAATGTTCAAGGAGAAGTTTCCTCTTCACCAAATCGGATTTTCGAAGTTTGCTGAACTGCGCCCTAAAGAGTCTGTTCTGCCAGTTGCAAGCGGCACACATACAGTATGCGTTTGTACCATCCATCAAAACATAAAACTTATGATGCTTGGTGCAAAGATTGCTGAATTTACAGTAAATGACGAGGTTAAATTAAAATAACACCACAAATGCCTATCGAAGATTGTATGCCATCCGCCTCAACCCTCTTGTTTTTTAAACAGTCTGCATCGTGCCCTGGTACATAGGTCTAATAGAACTCATGGATGAAAATTCAATTGAAGAGATACCTTTTAAGAAATGAGTCTCAGTTGACAATGGGAACGTTTGAAATCACTGGATTTTGATGTTTTTTTTAAATTTTGGGGACAATCGAAGAAATATTTATCATAGAAATCGTACTTTTACGATTTTTTCCCGATTTATAATGCAATATTTTCGTGACTTTTGGGCCGATTCTGACCAAACGAGTGGGGCTACAACGGTCATATTTTATGTAGTGGCATCATACAAGAAGTCGTCGGGACTTGATCAGAAGACCTGTGAAAATTTAGTGCATTTGATTGTAAATAAATGTTTGGAAAACAGCGATCGGTTAAGTTCAAAACTAATAATTTCAACTGTGTCATCATCAGAAGACTATTTAGTAGGAAAACGCCGAAGTTGTTGATAGGCGAGGGATTGAGCCACATTTTGTGCTAAATTAGACATAAATGACGCTAAAAGTTACAAAAATAAAATAAAAAATAAACTAGATACAGCAACACTAATGGGTAGGCCTAGTCTATTTTAAAATTGCTTTATTTAAAATCAAAGATTCAAAGACATGTAGACTTACCCCCTCATGCACAAAGATTTACCGACACAAAGTTCCGTCGTATATACTTGTTAGATTTATTTTTTAATGTAATATTATTTTTACAATTTGATATGTTGTATTTACATGTATGTATGACACTAAATTTATGGATTATAAAAATTTAAAAAAATCATAGGGCTATAAAAACCGTATGCTCAAAGATAGCAAAGTTTTGGCTACTCTCAATGTGACGACCACCCAGGCATGCTTTATTATTAATTTACAAAGGTATGCCTGGGATCTTCGAAGTGTATGCCTCTCAAGGGTGGATGTGGGTAGGCAAAAAGTCCTATTAGGCCTAGGCCTGTCTAGCTATTTAGTACGCTATATTTTTAATCTTTCGATAATATGCTAACTCTGGTGAATCATGTTTGCAGCATTTCCTTTCCGATGAGTATTTCGACTCACCCGATGAGGACATTTTGGGCGACCAGAACGGCCCAGCCGATGAGGACGAAGTGGACGTACCAGCCCTTGAGGATGAAATGGGTGGAGGAGATGGACTACCTGTAAGTCTACCACTGGTAGGTATTGTTGACTTAATAAACGAACGTTCTTCAGAAGCAGATGGAGAATCAGACATTATTGAAGTGCAGCCTCCAAAGAAGAGAACCAAGAAGCGTGCAAGGGATGAAAGAACGTGGCTTGCAAATAAACGCCAGCAAAAATGCCAAGCTGGCGAAGCCTGTCTAGCTATTTAGTACGCTATATTTTTAATCTTTCGATAATATGCTAACTCTGGTGAATCATGTTTGCAGCATTTCCTTTCCGATGAGTATTTCGACTCACCCGATGAGGACATTTTGGGCGACCAGAACGGCCCAGCCGATGAGGACGAAGTGGACGTACCAGCCCTTGAGGATGAAATGGGTGGAGGAGATGGACTACCTGTAAGTCTACCACTGGTAGATATTGCTGACTTAATAAACGAACGTTCTTCAGAAGCAGATGGAGAATCAGACATTATTGAAGTGCAGCCTCCAAAGAAGAGAACCAAGAAGCGTGCAAGGGATGAAAGAACGTGGCTTGCAAATAAACGCCAGCAAAAATGCCAAGCTGGCGAAGGCTGTGCATCTGTACGAGGTAAGTTAGTTGGTTCTAAGAGGGTGAGAACAACAAAAAATTGTCTTACAGCTTGCCGATACAATTGTAGTTGTAGTTTCTGGCGATGAGTGAACTATTATTCATAATTAATATTACATACACATAAATATTATATACACACACCAAAAACTATAGGATTATGAAAATATCTATTAATTAATAAACTTGATTTACTCAGTTCAAGAAAATAGTTGTTACAACCAAGGACCGACCCGATGAACCGAACACCCGGGAAGCAGAGATGGAACTTGCAGCCTATTGTCGCGCTCAAACGGTTTGTTGGGAGTCCAGGGATGAAGACGGTCCAGACCAGCGTTTTAAAAAGTCACGATTTTTAATTTTAATTTGAAAAAAATCACACACCCTGGTTTGTTGTATATTATTATGTGTGGAAAAGATGAAAAATAAAGTTTGCTTTTGACTTTGCTTTTGACGTCACCCGGCGTCTGGCGGGCTTCCGGGTTGCTTTGTTCCCTCTGATTTAAAGCTTAAAGTTGATTCAATTTAAAAAAATCATGTTTTTTTTTAAAAATAAAAATTTTAAAATTCACACCCCCTGGTTTGTCGTTGTACTTTATTTACTATTGAATATTATTATGAGTGGAAAAGATTAAAAATAAAGCTTGGTTTTGACTTTGACTTCACCGGGCGTTTGGCGGGCTTCCGGATTGCTTTGTTCCCGCCGTTTAGTCATACCACCCTTGGTCATCGCTTGCGCCGCAAGTGTTGTCTAGCATATCAAGTGTTGCCTAGCTTATCAAGTGTTGCCTAGCTCATCAAGTGTCGATAAACCCCATCAAGTGTCATTGTAGTAAGACTGTACTGTCTTCTGTACTGTCTTTTGTCCTGTCTTGTTTTCTGTGCCATCTTGTCTTCTGTGCCCTCCTGTCTTCTGAGTTCTGTGCCGTCTCTGCTAGTCTGCTAGTTGGTCTCTGCTGGTGGAATCGTCGTTCGAACGTATTTCACGCTCTCGAACGTTAGCGTTAGCAACGTTTAATCTTAAAGTAAAAAAATCGGTAAAAATGCCGTATAGCGCCTCACGCAAAAAAAAGGATTTCGGGTGCGCTCTTATCGAAAATATCCTAGAACTAGTGCGGAGGTAACTAGGCGGAAAGGTCGACTAACCTAACGTAAGTAGTTTTGTCACGGAAAAGATTTCGGGTGCGTGTTTTCATTGAAAAAAATTGTTGAAATGCGTGAGGCGCAATACGGCATAATTACCGTAAAATCTAGCAATTCTCTACCCAAAGTTAGTAGCAAATAGGCTTTACATGACGGAAATGGGAGTTTTGACCATTACGTCATGGGCCGCCATCTTGAAAACTTGAACAAAGTAGTTGTAGGCCTACACTAAAGGTAAAAGATTTACAAATGTAACCCCTTGTTGATTCGATGCATAACTTGCAATAATAAAGATTGCAGAGTGTTTTCCCAACCAAGGTCAGATAGTAGTAGGCGAGGCCTATAGCATAACAGTGGGTCTAAAGGGGTCCATTCACACTTTCCCCTGGTCAATATATCACAAATCTAGATAACCAAGGTCAGATAGTAGTAGGCGAGGCCTATAGCATAACAGTGGGTCTAAAGGGGTCCATTCAATTCACGTAAGTTCATTATCAATATCAAAAAGTTCACGCCAAGCACACACTAGGGCCTAGGCAACATAACCCCACATTTATCGACCACTCTGTTTGGACCCTACTTGATCAGTGGTTCAAAGTTCAAACTAAAATGCCAGGAATAGAAAACACTTCATTGTGTGATGCGAGATCGTATAAAGAGGCGGTATGCTCGCAACAGTACAGGATTGGACATTGCTTAACGTCTCATATTAATGCACTTTGGCTAATAGTATTAGTAGTTTAGGGCGCTTTAACGGCAAAGATCATTCAAGACGATGAGTGGTGATAGATGAGGATGAAGTATGAACAGAATGGAGGAGGGGAAACCCGTTACCGCCACGTAGCCTACTCCTTTCGAAAAGTACCAATGGGACCAACGGCTTAACGTCCCATCCGAAAGGACGGTGTCATATAGGTTCCTCCACTAACCCGGTCTGTCGAGCAGACGTCGAGGAGAACGAAGCCGTTATACTAGCTCTCGAACCTTCCATCTGCTCTAACCAGCGGCATACGCGAATATCAGGACATAGCGGTCACTCACTCTACCCCTGACCACGCCCGATTCTGCTTAACTACGGTGTTTAATGTTTAATGTTGGAGCGCTAAGATGGTTTTTAATAATTGCTAGCAAATTTTTTTATTCATTACTAATAAAGGCTAATATAATGTGTTCCTTGTCCAAATTGCAAATTTGAAGTAAGCGGTATTTGTTCCTTGAACCCAGATAAAGTGTTGGCCAAACTACCGCAAACTGACACTGATTCAGAAGAAGTTGTGAATGCATCGCTGTGAATGACGAGAATGAAAATGATGAAGATAACTCGGAAGCCAATGACGAGGAAGAATACATAACTCGCAATAAAGATAATCATAAAGTTGGAAAGTTTGTATTGGTTCTTTTAATCGGGATCGCGTAAAGCACAGATGCATCGTTACGTTTGTGTCATACAGGAAGTCCTGGACAATGATGAATACCAAATTATGGGTACTAAGGCCACTGATAGAAACTATCGCTTGTTTAAGGTTGTAGAGACGGATGAATCAACTGGACCGCTGTCAGATATCATTGCTGTACTGCCTTTTCACGATATGGTCCATATGGGTTGCCAGATATATGAGCGCTGATGTCGCCGCGGCAACTTTTGAAGTCGCCCAAATATCGCCCAATCTGGCGCGGCGGCCCAAATGGGGGGGTCTGGGGGGAAACGCCCCAGAATTGCCCCGCAGGGCGTTTTTTTTTTCATGTTTTTTAAAAGGTGTATTTTTGACTCTACGGAAATATTGGAGAATTTAAGGGAGTATATTTATGGGTATATTTACTAGGCACAATAGATAAAATTAAAGATTAAAAACTCTATAATCAAAAGTAAAATATATTCTGTACTCACGTGCTGAAACGACAATCTTGTAAAATCGGAGCCACTAAAATGATAAACAACACCAACAGTTCGACACAACTTCACGTACGCGCACGTGCGGTCAAAAACAACTGAGCTTCTTTATACAAAACGATTAAACGACAAAACGATACAGTTTAAAGATCTATCTGCTTGGCCTTCCTGCCTCACACACACCTTCTCGACATTCCACCCCTCCCCTATTGTCTTGTATCCTGATGTGATATTTAACCAAACAAAACGCCGCGGGCCGGGCAAAATGTAGTCGTTTAATGAGTATTCTGTATGACTTACCTAATATTTAAATTACAAAATACTATTTAACAATGGAATAATTTCTGATAAACATAATTTGTGTTGAAAGCACGCTGTAGATTGAGACATTTTTGGAATGTTTGGATTTTTGTGAAGTAGCCCATTTCGGCGACAGGCGACTTCCGAAATATTTTGGTCTCTAAAAACATTGCTTGGTCGCCCAAACGGCGACAAATCGCCCAATGTGGCAACACTGGATGGATGGTGCTAATGACTGCGTCAGGTACAAGTTTTTGTTCGGCGTGAACATAAAAGAATAAATGTTTAAGGGTATTTAGCAGGAGGCTATTGTACCTACAGATTACCATTAATGCAATGTAATAACCTATTTTAAGTTTTCTGTGATTAAAACTGTCATGCCATTTTACTTACGTACTAAAATTTCATGTAATCATATTCATAATCCTATCAATGTTTCCCCAGTGCAAATATCAGGCTCTATCTCGGAGACTACTCGGCCAATTTGTCTCAAATTAAACCATGGGGTATCCTTGATAGCTACCTTTGATTTGATTAATTTCTAGAGAGCTATCAAAGTTACCCTTACTTATGGGTAATTTTGATCAGCCTGTTATCATGTTGTTTAGCAATACTGATGGACCAAAATGACCAAATTGTTTAAGACAATTTGGCTAAAGTGGGCTTTAGTTAAAAAAATACACAACGGAACTTTAAAATTTAATACTTATACCATGTTACAGCTACATAGATTTTTTAAATTTATTAAAGTTACCCCATTTGACAGTAAGCTTGGTAACCAGCACCGAGGGGTTTGTGTCTTTTAAGAGACCAGCTTTCTCTAGTGCACCTTTTCTCAGCAGCGATGGTTCTGCACCGCCTCCAGAGAATTCGCTAGGTGGACCATCGTACTCTTTACAGAAGGCTTTCCCACTAAAACGAGCTACGAAGACTGCATGTAGACGCCAATGCGACAGGTGGCAACAGGTACTATTGTGCGCTAGCACCACCTAAAAAGTCCCCTCTCCAATGTAAATTCTTATCATTTAGGCCCGGTTTCATCAAGTGTTAAACTCCGTTTAACTTTCTTAAACCGTTCGTTAATTTGGCGGTGTGTTCCACCACGCCCTAAAGCACGTTTAATTCTAGCTGAAGTTAAACGGCTATTCTAGAGGGTTTAAGAAATTAAATCTCGAGTAAACTGGCGTTAGAGCGGGAAATTGTAAATGTTTATAGGTTATGTGATACATTATTATCATCATGGCACGATTCAATGTGTGTGATGTATCTTTTTCTTCCGACGACGAAGAAGAGATCATAAATTTTATTGAAAGACCTGTTCGACGCCCCAGAATAATTTACGAGAGGCAAGATTATTTTAATAAATATGATGATGTGGACTTCCTAAGGCGTTTTCGAATCTCAAAGGTATCTGTGATGATGGTGCTGGAGCAAATAGAGGTGGAGCTCGAGTTTGAAAGTGACAAGTAAATATCTAATACATTTTAAATTTCATTATAATAGCTATTTTGAATGCCTATAATACACAAGTAGACCTTACATTACACTACAATGATGTGAATTGTTTCAGAAAGAATTCTGTTTCGCCTATGAATCAGCTCTTATTAGATTAGATTAGATTAGATATTGCTTAACGTCTCATATTTATGCAACTGGGCTAATCGAGACGAAGGGAGGGACGTAAGGGATGACCCACGTCGTGGTCGTCTCCGTCCGTCTCATCATCCGTCCGTGTTGTCTTTGTCGTCGCCGTCGGGGAGGTTCCAATTCCATATTGGAGGACAATGGGCACTAGGAGTACTATGACATTAGATGTACATGCCATGAAACAAGCTTCCTTAAGCTTCCTTTTATTCCAATTGGATTCTTGGCATATTGCATTGGTATTCTCCCAATTGATGAAATGATAGTTTTCATATACATGTTCTGCGATTTTTGAATTATGTACTTTCCGCTGTGCTACACTGTTCTTGTGTTCTTTCACCCGAACTGCCAATGGTCGCTTAGATTCACCTATATATAAGGATCCGCATTGGCACGGAACAGCATAAATGGAGGTTTTGGAAGCCTGTGTCGGGTCAAACGGTTTTGTTTTGGTTAAAAGACTTCTTAGTGTACCAGAAGAGCCAAAAACCACTTCAATCACTCGACTTCGATTTTTAACCAAGTGGCCAAGCCATGAAGAATTGCAAAAGACGATGCCACCCGCTTTCAAAGAAGCTTTTGGTAGCCATGTGGCTGTCATTATCGACTGCTTCGAAATTTTTACAGAGAAACCGTCTTCTCTCTTGCCACGATCTCAAACTTGGTCGCAGTACAAGCACCACAACACAGTGAAATTCAATTGGCATTACTAGAAAAGGGAGAATTAAGTTCATTTCTAAAGCGTTGGGAGGGAGAGCAAGCGAAAAGTACATTACTGTGCTATTACTGTACAGTGGATTTCTTGACAAGCTAAATGGAGGAGACATTGTGATGGCAGACAGAGGGTTTGACATAGCCGATAGTGTGTGATTTGCGTGTGCGCGGCTGTTGATTCCAACAATTATCCTCTCTCGACGTAGAAACGACTCGTAAACTTGCAAGCTTGTGCATCCATGTAGAGCGAGCGAGTCATTGGTCTAGTGCGGCATAAATATACGATATTGCAAAGTATTTTGCCTACAGATTGTTTGGTTGCAAAAGAAAATCAATCTAATACACCGATCGATAAAATTGCTAGTGTGTGTTGCTGACTTCTATGTATTACCAAGTGTTGTGATAACGGTGCCATCTGATCTTGAATGAGCTACGGGTAGAACTGATAAACATGTCAATCGGTGCATAGGCCAACGATTAGGCCTAATTATTTTGCCATAAAATTACATTTCTGTTTAATAGTTAGTTAGTTATTAGGGTTTAAGGGCACACAACACTAAGGTTATTAGTGCCCGTATTCTCTTTTAGATTGATGTGTAATTTTTAAATTCTATTATACAGCTTTGTTGATTTCAGATATTTAAAAACATTTGTTATATTCTCAGATCATCAGATAAAATTTCTATTAAATTAGGTTTTAGTTTAAAATTATTCCTCTCGTCCATGTGTTGGGGACATTCTACTAAAATGTGCTTAACAGTTAAAATCTCACCACACTGCTCACATGGGGGTGGATCTTCGCCTCTTAAAAGGTATGCCTGAGTGAGATGTGTGTGTCCAATGCGTAGACGGGTCAGAACAAGCTCTTCGCGTCGAAAAGAGCGAATTGAAGAAAACTAGGGTGTTACATCGTCTTTTAATTCACGAAGCGAAGTAGATCCACGTGCCACAAAAGATTGCATAATTGAACGCATTAATACAATGCGTTCGTCTTTCCGACGGCAACTAAAAAGTATTTTTGGATTGGATTGGATATTGCTTAACATCTCATATTTATGCACTTTGGCTAATCGAGATGATGAGTGGAGATAGATGAGGATGAAGTATGAACAGAAGGGAGGAGGGGAAACCCGGTACCGGCACGTAGCCTACTCCTTAGAAAAATACCAAGGGGACCAACGGCATAACGTCCCATCCGAAAGGACGCTGTAACTTTTGACAGACATATAGGTTCCTCCACTAACCCGGACTGCCGAGCAGACGTCGAGGAGAACGAAGCCGTTACACTAGCTTTAGAACCCTCCATCTGCTCTAACCAGCGGTATCCGTGAGTTTCAGGACAGAGCGGTCACCCACTCTACCCATGACCACACCGATTCTGCTTTACCTCGGTGTTCGAGTGGGAACCGGTTAAACGAGCTCGGCTAAACCGCTGGCTCAACTGGTCAAGAAAAGAAAAGAAAAGTTTGCATGGGGAAAAAACGGAAACTCAACCTCTTGACATGGCATTTTTCTGGCCACTCAAAACTCACTAGAGAAAAGTTTTAACGGAGTGGAAGAAAGGTGCGGGAAGAAAAGAAAGCAGTATCCCAAAGAAGTTTTTCCTCGGCTTCTGAAAAAGCTTCAAGACGCAATGTCTGAGAATCAATTGGCAAATGTAGAAAGTGGTTCTGAGAAATGTGTTGAGTAGAGAGAGACCAAGGTAAAGTTTTGCAGGGCATTCCAAAAGCTGATGACTCTTTGAATGGGGACAACGAGGCTGACGTTGATGAATCTGTTCTAAATGACTATGTAGGACATTGTTACAACATATTTTGCACAGGCCTTGTGCGGAATTGTTTTTTGTGTGCATTATTCTAATGTACTGGAGTTTTCTTGTTTAGTATACTTTCCCTTCTTTTTCTCTCTACTGAAATTTTCTAGCTCCCTAGTACACTGAATTATCACCTGTTCGTCTTTTCTCATCATTCCTTGGCATATACAGTCATTGGTTTACTCATTACTCGAGACTTAAAGCCCCTTCACACGCTAGGACATGTTCTAGACCATGCCCTAGAACCAAGCTCTGAATTGCTTGTCTGAGTGTGTGAGGGGGTAGATTCTTGCTCATGAGCAGGCTCAACCTCGGCTCGACTACCCACCCTAGGTTTTTCAAAGTTCTGAATATTTTCAAAGAAAGCCGCGCACGACGGGGCACCTTATCAGTTAGCAGGGTCGATCGGCGTCAAAATGTGCATGGCGAAACGATGGCCAGTCCTAAAAGTGTGTCGCAACATGTCGGACCAATGTGGATATTCCCGGGAATTCATTGGAGATTTCAAGAATTTGTATAGACAGCTTCCATGTCTTTGACAAACTAAATCTAAAGAATATAGTAATCGCGATGCGCGAATTACACTATCATCCGCGGTAATTCGCGCATCGCGATTACTATATTCTTTTATGAATTTTATCTTTCTTTTTGTTAAAAGAAGTAGTAATAGTTATTAGGGTTTAAGGGCACACAACACTAAGGTTATTAGTGCCTGTGTTCTCTTTTAGAGTGATGTGCTATTTTTTAAATTCTATTATACAGCTTTGTTGATTTCAGATATTTAAAAACCTTGGCTATATTCTCAGATTCATCAGACAAAATTTCTTTTAAATAAGGTTTTAGTTTAAAATCATTCCTCTCGTCCATGTGTTGGGGACATTTTACTAAAATGTGCTTAACAGTTAAAATCTCACCACACTGCTCACATGGGGGTGGATCTTCGCCTCTTAAAAGGTATGCCTGAGTGAGATGTGTGTGTCCAATGCGTAGACGGGGAGAACAACCTCTTCGCGTCGAAAAGAGCGAATTGAAGAAAACTAGGGTGTTACATCGTCTTTTAATTCACGAAGCGAAGTAGATCCACGTGCCACAAAAGATTGCATAATTAAACGCATTAATACAATGCGTTCGTCTTTCCGACGGCAACTAAAAAGTACAAAAATCTAAAGGTTCCGGTACGAGTGCGGAAGATGTGTATACCCGGGTCCGGTTTATTTCGACATGCTAATGTTTACAGCAGACCGGGATTGATAAGATATTGTTTAACGTCTCATATTTATGCAACTTGGCTAATCGAGACGAAGGGAGGTACGTAAGGGATGACAAGGGGGGACAAGGGGTGGACAGGCCTGTGCTGGTCAGAACCAGCCACAAGCGTATGGGGAGGGCAGGGGTTCCCCCACGTCGTGGTCGTCTCCGTCTGTGTCATCATCCGTCCATGTTGTCATTGTCGTCGCCTTTGGGGGGTAGTCAAAGGGAAGGGGAAAGTTCCCCGACGACGACCCAGAGCTCGCCATTAGTTTAAGGGAGTGAAACTCTCCTACTCACGGGCCATACCACGAGAAGGTTTCCCAATTAGAATTGATGACCCTTTGTCAGTGGAGGTCTCAAGAATTATTCTTATAAGGTACTATGTGGAGGAATTCTTATGACAACAAAGACTATTTGTCAAGTTCAAGGGTTATCACTAAGCTATTCTAAGTCTAAGATAGTGAACCTTAAACAATGAAGAATATGATGCTTGATGCAGCCCCACCACCGTCACGTTCACAACCCCATAAGATTGCCCGGATCTCTAACTTCAAGATAGCAAGCCGTAAAGAGGATAAGCTATATAGAACAGCCGTAACAAAGACGCGCCGCATTGAAGAGTATGATACCCTGCCATTTGGCTTCAAACGTCCGCGTCAGACATGAAGTGAGTGATAACGGCTTAATATAAATAATAATCATCATATTAGTATTAGTAGTTTTAGGGCGCTTTAACAGCTAAGATTATTTGCGCCTCCAAAATAAAACAATTTCAATAAGTGTGAGTTACCACAATCTATACTTCCAAGGGGAGGAACGTAAGGGGGGACTAGGGGTGGACGGAGGCCTGTCCACGAGCAAATGGGCAGAACAGGGGTTCCCCACGTCGTGGTTGTCTTCGTCTGTGTCATCATCTGTCCGTGTTGTCATTGTCGTCGCCGTCGGGGATGTATTTGTTATTTGTTATTTCTTTCTTCCCCTCCTAATGACAATTCGTCAATGGCAGGTTTTTCTTTATTTCATCGATCGATCATTTCGTTCATCGAGTAGGACTTTGATGGCCCGAAACGAATTGATGAAGGGTTCAAAACCATATTGGGCAAACTTTCCGTATTGCTAAACTATGATACCGGTACTGAGGAACATAAAGTAATCCTAATGAAAATGTTTGTACAATTGGAACGCCAGTTTCAGCCAAAAAAAATCCCGGTTACCATCCAGCAAGAAAATTAATTCAGGTAGACTATTGCTAATTATGTGTTTGTGTAACTTCTGGCATCTTCAAAGCCTGGTACCCTGTCACCCTTAAGCGGCTCACTAAAATAAACCTATGTTTTCAGGCTTTCATTTTTGGAAGCCTGAAGAATTGGCATGAATAAAATAAGGATTGCATGCAAAGTAGTTACCCTACCTGTACATACGACAAACATTGCAACACTTGTAATAAGCCGTCACGTCAAATGTTTTAAACTAGGAAAACGCTAAAGTCCCGCCGCGTTGATGGATGAGCTTTTTAAAGTTTTTAGTTTGCGTGGGATATCTTTACTTTTGCAAGTGCTTTGTTTTGTTGCCTACGCATTGTAGTGATTGTTGTCAAGTTTCTATTGTTTATTGTCAATTTTTATTATTTACCGTAAAAAACTTATATTAAAAGCTTTATTTCTATGAATTCTGGCTAACTTTTTCAACTTTTTCTTTTAAAAGGTAATACATCACCATAACCTTAATGTCATGTATAATATAACGTTGTAGCCCCACCGTTTGGTCAGAATTGGGACCAATGGACGAAAATAATGCACAAAAATCAAAAAACTTGTATTAAAAGCTTTTTTCAAAGTTTTCTGGCTAACTTTTTCAAACTTTTCTTAAAAATGACATACATCATCAAACCTCAATGTCCATGTATAACATGAACGTTGTAGCCCCACCCGTTTGGTCAGAATTGGCCCAAGGGCCCCGAAAATATCGCACAAACAATCGTAAAAGTACGATATTCATGAGAAATATTCTTCATTGTACCCAAAAAAATACACTCTAATTTCAGAGATTTCGAAGGTCCGTCAAATTTCATCAAGATCGGGAATGCCGTTTCCCTGGGAGAGAGTTAACAAACGACAAAAAAAAAAAAAAAAAAAAAAAAAAAAAAAAAAAAAAAAAAAACCCGGCTAATTTTTTGGGGGTCAGTGAAATTGAAGTCTGCTTCGCTCATCAAATATTGGCCTTTCCTTCATCATGCAAAATATCTTCGTTAATCCAGCACATACGAGTAGAAAGTGTTATAGATGCTTAGTAGAATAATTATTTAAACTGCATTGTCGCGATGGCTTCTCCTTAGAATGAAAAACAATCACAATGGGGACAACAAATATTTCTTTTACCACTGCTGGCTTTCTTCATTTAGTTTTAAAATCGCTGGCGTATGAACGTTAGTCCTGCCATTAATACTTAGCGCATTTAATTAGTGTAATATTCTTTGAAGAATGATAATATTCAAATACCACAAAAATTTAAATTTCATACATACCAATTAGCTAAATATTCTCCCAGATGTTAGCATAAAAATCATGCCCGAATGTTTACGTTTCAGGATGGTTGGCAGGAAATGCATACAAATTTTTTGGCAACAATTGTAGAGAAACGTTGTGAAAAGGGGGGACCAAACACTGTCAATAGCACCAAAGTTGTTAAACTTTCGGGCCTTCATCACCCAAGACGGTTGTGACCTAGCATTTTACTGCACCGAGTGAAGGTTTCACAAGTAATAGTGAACATTGGACTTGTTTGCCAAGGCGTCGACCGGTTGGCGGCACCAAAGCAGTTAAAAGCGACTGACAGAACTCATGATAGAAAGCCCCTAGAATGGTATCATGTGATACCCATAGAAGGTAAGATACGTTTCTTTAAATAATGTTTTTTTTATTTGTTATTGTGCTTACCATACCATAATTCAATTTTATGAAACATTATTATTAAATAAAAATTTATAATAATAATAATAATAATAAAAATTAAAAATATAATAATAAAAATACGAGATTATACAGATTCAAACGATCTCTTATGCAGTCGATATCCTTGATTTCGGGTTCATACTTGAAAAGTCTTGATGACCTAATTGTTTTACGATGCAATGCGGGTTTCGGATATTCGCGACTGTCCCACGAAAACCCAACGTTTAAAAAAAACGAAGAAAGCCCTGCAACAGCCCCCGAAAAGAAACCAACGAGAAAAAAAAAAAAACGGACGATTGGAGATAATGAAAAGAGTGCCTTCCTAAAAGGAACCAGAAACCTTAAGGACCGAACTTTTGAAGGGAAGTGATTGCACTTTTTTATAACATTTAATGTTATTATATTAAATTAAAAATACATAGAGCTCGTACACACCAGAAAAATCTGTAGAACAGATATTTATATTGTTAATAGGTCCTAATTATTGATTCAATTAAAGGGTTTCTAAAACGTCAAGGTAAAAAGAGAGCACAAACTTATTTACCAGGTTTTTGCAAAAACAAGATTAGCGGCTGGCTTAAGTTTCTTGTGACGTAAAACGACTGTCACCGAAGTAGTGAGTCAATTGTTTTAGATTTCGCCAAGCGTATGAGACCAGCACTGTTTATCGGGCACTGTTCATTAAACTTGGGCTTCACGGCTTCGTTTGAAAGTTATGTCTGTATGGATGACGACTTCTTTAAAATGAGGTAGGTCCCAAGCAAATTTATGTGTCATCAAAAACGCGTTTTTTTTTTTTTTTTTAATTCTCTGAAGGAAATTTTTTGGGGGTTCTCATCCGGAAGGAGGAACAATATACAAGTAGAAAATAGCTGAGCGCTGTACATTACCTACAAGAACAGCAACACTACGAGATAGTTAACGACGTAGAACGGTAATAATTACGCCAGAGAAAATGTTTCAAAGGATAAAAATATGGATTATGATAATATTGTTAATAACCCTACAACCATGGAAAATTGGAGAATACTTCTGCTCTTGTGGTGGTATGCAAATGCAGACGAAAATGTCCCTGCAAAACAAGTGGAGAGCCCGACAAGAAAAGACTGAAGTGCGGACACAAAACACGTCCACCTACGACAGTGTAAAGAGAATATAAAACAACCAACAAAATTAAATTGGTCGTGGAAGCAAAAGTTCCTGGTCTACGTACAAGCGACAAGGATGTAGGACAAAGATTACAAGTGCAAATGTGCTCATTTACTACACACTGGTGGGGACGAAGACAAAGGGATCCATACCCCTAGTGCAAAATCCAAATCACTTTTGTAACGGCAGCAGTTGAGTGAAGACACTATTTTCTCCCAAAATCTTAATAATTTTAAAAATGAGTGGTACTGTTCAATCAAAGAAGTACAATCAATGGGGATTTGATAAAAAGGAATTGATTGATTGGATATTGTTTAACGTCTCATATTAACTCAATTAACTAATCGTGACGAAGGGAGGGACGTAAGGGGTGACGCGGGGGGACAAGGGGTGGACACTGGACAGGCTTGTGCTGGTCAGAACCAGCCACAAGCGTATGGGGAGGGCAGGGGTTCCCCCACATCGTGGTCGTCTCCGTCTGTGTCATCATCCGTCCATGTTGTCATTGTCGAAGCCATCGGGGAGGTAGTCAAAGGGAATAATAATAATAATAATAATAATAATAATAATAATAATAATAATAATAATAATAATAATAATAATAATAATAATAAAAATGAGACAGCGCATCAAATGGACAGAAGATATGAACATTTGTGTGATGCGTAGCTATTATAGGGTAACGTTATTAGAGACTGTTTTAATAGGTTATCGACAAGAGCTCCATAGGGAGTTTGTTCGTGAATATCCATTTTTAGAAGTAAGTGAACAGAGAATAGCTGACCAAAGAAGAATTATAGTTAAAAATAAAATGTTACCAGTAAACATATTAAATAGAATAAAACGCGAAGTGAAGAACGAACTACAAGCGCATCAAGATGATAACGGCAATACATCAGCAGAGGACAAGAAGAAGAAGACCACTTCATACCAGAGCTACTAGAACTACCAGAAATCCCGGTATTCCCCATACCTGCAAGAACTTTAAAATCTACCGGACACACCCAGAATTTCCAGACCAACCAGAACGTCCAGACCTATCAGAACGTCCGACCAACCAGAACATCCAGATTTACCAGAACGTCCAGGCCTACCAGAACATCCAGACCTACCAGAACATCCAGGCCTACCAGAACGTCCAGAACCACTAGAAATACCAAAACCAACCAAGAAAGGATAAAGATACCCAGAACAACTAGACGATCAAACACAAGAGGTAGATAGCATAAAAACGCCAATAGAAAATACACCACATGATCAATCTAAAGAACATCCTAGCTTTAGCATTTACAACAGCCATGTCAGAGTTTGCGCACATACAACCAAACAGAAGACCATAAATACCTAAACCCAAGCATGCAAAGGAAATGAAGACAGCGGTTTACACATAAGGAACACACATATTTTATCAGATTACCACACAAGACGAACTATCACTTGCAGACGTTCATGCGGCAACTTATTGTGCCGCGGTAGCAGAGGTTAGATATTTGGGCTTAAAGGTAAAATCTGCAACATCTTCAAAGACAAAACAGGAGAAGAAAAGTACGAAAGGGGAAAAAGCGACTATTTGGGGAGAATCGTTGAGCTTAGGAGAGATATCGTTCGACTGGAAAAATACCAAATGGGTAATCGATCTAAAAATGTGATAAGATACTGCCAAAATATATTTGAAAGATTCAAGGTTCACGCAAAGCATGAAACACTTAACGAATTCATTCAGGAATATTTGGATACACTTAAACAAAAAGTAAGTGCTCTAGCTAAGAGATTAAAAAGATATAAAAAATGTAGTATTAGAAAAGAACAAAACCGAAAGGGAAAAACAGTTTTACCAACAACTATCTAGTACCGAAGAAATAATAGGAAATGGAACACCAACTAAGACAGAGATAGAAGAGTTTTGGACAGGAATATGGGGTAACCCGGTAGCACACAACCAGGATGCACAATGGATTCAAGATGAAATAGCTAGGATGAGCGATATTAATGAGATGAGATTCGAAGGTATAACTTTTGGGATGAATTAAAGTCGACAATCAGTGCTACACATAGCGGGAAAGCACCAGGTAATGATAATATTCAAACTTTTTGGTATAAGAAATTCAATACTACTCACAATCAAATTAGAAAATGTCTCAACGAGTTTATAAAAGGAGTTAAAGAAATACCCGAATTCTTTACTGAGGAGTAACCTTTTCAAACCAAAGGACAATGACACGAAAAAACCAAGTAAATATCGGCCAATTACATGTCTACCAACTATATATAAAATATTGACTTCATGCATAACAAATAAAGTATTTTAATCATTGCGAGAACACAATATCATGGGCCGAGGAACAAAAGGATGCTGTAAGAACTCACAGGGATGTAAAGAACAACTTATTATTGACTCTACTTTAATGAATCAGGCACACAATAAGAAAAGAATATTCAAAGTAAACTACATTGACTACAAGAAAGCCTTTGACTCAACACCACACACATGGCTTATTCAGATTTTACAAATATATAAAATCAACCCAGTAATTGTAACTTTTTGAAGACAGTAATGGAGACATGGAGAACCCAACACTAAACTAAAATGATAAAAACCAGCAAGATAACTACAGATCCAATACAAATTAAATGTGGCATTTTCCAAGGTGACTCATTAAGGCATTATGGTTTTGTCTGTCATTAAACCCACTGTCACATATGCTTAACGAATCGACATACGGAATTAAAATTAAGGACAATAATGTGGTATGTCACACAATTTCCCACTATTCTACATGGATAACCTAAAGTTGTATGCATCAAATTTTGCTCAACTAAACAGTCTAGTCAAAACAACATTAGAATTTAGTCAAGATATCTGCATGGAGTTTGGAGTAGACAAATGTAAGACGCTACATATCGAAAAGGGTAAGGTTACACAAGCAGAAGAGTTCCAGCTAGATGATGGAAATAGGATTGGAATAATGGACGATAACGATGTATACAAATATTTAGGATTTCTCACAAGCTGCCAGAATTGAACATAAAGTTATGAAAGCAAAATGATAGATACATACAAGAAACGACTAAAGTCTATCCTCAAGACGCAACTAAACGGTAAAAAAAAGATCACAGCAATAAATACATATGCTGTACCAGTACTGACATATTCATTCGGAATCATTAAATGGACGCAGACAGACATCCACGCGTTGGAAATATTAACTCGTACTACACTTACAAAAAAACAGAATACATCAAACCTAAATCAGCAAAAGAGAGATTGACACTTCCAAGAGAAAAGGAGGACGGGGCCTAATTGATCCCGAAAAACTATATTATAAACAAATAGACATTTTAAGAAAATATTTTTTTTACAAAGAGCAACCAATCCACACTGCATAGGGGCTGTGGTGCTAGCTGACAAATCATTAACTCCACTCAAACTAGCAAACGAAAATGTCAATCTACAAGGGAAACTCATAACTGACGCTTCAAAAGAGTTACGTTCTCTCAGAAAAGACCCTACACAAGAGACATTATGATGAACCCACACAAAGGTCACGTAGGTATTAAAGCATCAAATAGGTGGTTAAACAACGGGGAACTATTTTGAGAAACAGAAGGTTTTATGATGGCTATTCAAGACAGAGTGATTGCGAAAGAACAATTATAAAAATACATAATACAAGATGCGACAGTAAACGATCAATGTAGAAAATGTAGTGCAAAGGGTGAAACAATCGAAACATCATATCCGGGTGCAAGTCACTATGTCAAAAAAGATTACCTCTACAGACATAACCAAGTAGCTAACATTATTCATCAAAAACTAGCAATCAAATACAACCTCATTGACACAAACACACCTTACTGCAAATACAAACCAGAGAAAGTACTAGATAGTAAAGATTACAAATTATATTTCGACCGCACAGTTATAACCGACCAAACAATACATCCCCAACAGACCGGATTTAAAAATAACTTGACAAGAAGAAACAAAGAAACTACCTTATCGACGTTTGCTATCCCAATGTGCCATAACGCCGAGACCACGTGGAAGAAAAAAATTGACAAGTATAGTGAACTTGCAATTGAGATCAAGAAGATGTGGGAAACAGAAAAAGGTAAATACAATCCCATTCATTATATCAGCCAACGGCATCATACCGAAGAAGCTACATGAAAGCATTAAACAACTAGATCTTCAACCCAATGTATACATCGAGACTTAAAAGGCAGTAATACTCAACACGTGTAGAATAGTTCGTAAATTTCTAAACTAAGAATGATACTTCGAGATTTCGAGACAGCTTCCATCCTGACATGGTTTTCGTGGTTTCCCATAGTCCGAAGAGCAAATGCTAGGATGGCGACACACAGCAGAAAGAAAACATCATCTACAAACAATATTACAATTTATAAATGACTTTTTTTAGTTAGAGTTAAGTCAAAAGTAATAATGTATGTAATAGGTACACATGGAAGTACTTGACATAAGTCCGTACAACATGTTAGCTTCGGTTTTAACCTAGTTTGTATGAAATACATCCAATAAAATAATAATAATAATAATACATTAACGTTGACTTGGAATACGGATGGTGTACCATTATTTCATTCGTCAAAAAGAGTATTTGGCCAATTTTGTGTTCAGTCAACGAGATTTCGTTTAAAGATAGAGAACAAAATTCGGTCCTTCGTGGTCTTTGGTTTGGGGACAACAAACCTAATATGAATGCGTTCTAAAAACCATTTGTAGAAGAGTTGGAAGAGCTGAGAACAGAGGGCTTTGATTTTCTTAATCAGAATGGTTTATGGAAAAATGGGATGTAAAAATTGGGAACGGGTCTCTAGATAGTCCTGCTACAGCTATGGTACAATACATAACACAATTCAATGGTGAATTTGGGTGTGGGTTTTGTGAACACCCAGGGGAGGCAGCCACAGGGGTATGGGTTACACCCGTGTATACCAGAAACATGGGGCAAAGAAAATAGAGCGTAAACATGCAAAAATGTCGAGACAAGGTAAGGAGTCAAACAGGGGACAGGATGACCAATTAATGGTGTAAAGGGTCCTAGTATTTTGGCCACTGTGGGGAATTTCGTAATGACTAAAAATTTTGTTGTTGATTATATGCATAATGCACTTCTCGGTATGGGACGACAGTTTACACGTCTTTCGTTTGACTCAACGTCACACCATGAGGAGTTTTACCTTGGCACTAAGCAAGACATTATAAATAACAAGCTGCTAGCAATCAAGCCTTCTAAAGAAATTCGAAGACTACCTCGAACTCTAGGGCAGATGTGTTATTTTTTATTTGTTTTATTATTTTTTCGGGTACCTTCACGATCGCCTTAAGAGCGATCTGTGCAAGGGTGACACTATTCCACATTGTAATAATCTCTGTACACTTTTAATAAATGAGTTTATTTTTTAGGATGGATTCAACATTTTGTTACTTTTTATTTACTTATTTAAGAAAACTTATTTGATGAATGAAGTAACTTATTGTAGAATTTGGAGCATGTTTCACTGAAGTGTGTTGTTATGATCACTGCAGGTCTGACAGTATCGACGCCTAGGCGACTTTTCTCATCTGTCCAAAAACAGTTAACTATTGAGAAAATCCTCTCAACAGCAGCATTTGTTCCAGGCAAAGAGAGAGACCCAGCCTTCTACGAGCCGTCAGTCGGCAGTCCCTCACCCCCTCTAGCCGAGACAAGTCCAGGCATTATTGTAGGATTTTATTGAAAGTTAATGCAGTAGGCCTAGTAACAGAGTGGCCGTAGCCCAGAGAGAGTTGCATTTTGTAGTATTAGTAGTTATATTTTAATAGTGTTTTGTATTAACTTGCATTGGCTTTCATAAAAAAATTATATTGTACATTAATATAAATTTTAATGGAAAGTACAAATAAATTGGATGAACTCTGAAAATCGGGACATTTTGCCATCCCGAGAACTATTTTTGGGACAGCGGGAAAGGTCACTAAACAACGGGATGATCCCGGTAAAGTCGGGTCGTCTAGTCACCCTATCTGAGGTGACAATATGCCTTTAAGAAGATAAAATGACAACAGTGATAAATTTAGAATTGGCATTTTTTACAAGTAGGAAATTTGAACTCAGATTGGCCAGCTCTGATTTTTTTAAATTCTTTTAACGCACCAATAGTATGTGTTATGGTTGTTAGAAAAGGGCATAGCCCCAAACACATAAGTGTCTAATAACCTATATTGATACATAAAAATATATTCTTAAATATACTTTAAACTAGGAATGGGGGGGAGGGGGTAGTTGGGAAAATCATATGCTTATTATTTTGCTTTTGGCATATATTTGTAGGCCTTTAAAAACTGTTATTTAGGTATCAGTTTAAAGGTTGTTAATGGCCAATGTTTAATTGGCATTTACTTTCTATAATCCCAAAAGGGGGCTCCTATAGGACTACATTGTGATTTAGTATCTCAAGCATCAACTGTAATTGTGTTTTAGGTGGAAGTGTACCCAGGATCCTGTGTGATGATAAGTTCAACTCACTTGCTGGTTGCCCAGGCAACTGAGAGCCCTGGCATCTTCGTGAACTCTCTGCTTGTTCATCTCTTTGACCATAATACATTGCTCAAACGCAATTTTAAGGGGGGGCAAGAGCAAGACTGGAGATGAAAACCAGAGACCAGGCTTTGCTGAGACCATCACTAAGGCAATTTATAGTAGTCCAAATGATTATGAGGTGCATATATAAACTATTATTCATAAGTCGTGAAGCTATTTTACATGGCATGCACACAAGCCTAATTGTTTCATTTTCTATTCAGTTTAGTGTAAACAGGTTAAAAAATTGCTTGCGCAACCTCTTTTGTAGCCAGTCTAATCATTTCTGTGCGAGTATTCTGAACAAATATTATATTTGTAGCGGTTGGAGTAAAGGGTTTATTTCACATGTAACTGATTTTAAACTATTTTTTTCATTTTTCAAAGGGAAAAGTGAAGGGTCTTAATTTATATATAAAAAATGTATTTTTATCAGAAAAAGCTTCCTGTAAAATTGGGGATTGTCTTCCATGGGGGTAAATACGGTTTAAATAAATAAATTCGTACTTAGAATCTACCCTCTAAAATTCTCAATCATATAATTGATTTTCGTGGAGGATCTTAAACCAAAGCGACCAAACCAACCCTTTTAGGCTCCGACGCAATCGTCAAGTGAGCGATAACCAACCAAAGATGGATATTTAAAATAGGAAATAGCTATATAAAAATACATAAAAATAAAAATAAATAGCTATAGCTAAATCAGTGGTTGGACAGTGCGGATTAACGTCAGAATCAAGCAGGCCAATTCAGCACACCTTTGAATTTATTAACTGCTTCATTGCTAGAATGGCTCTAAAATCAATCACAGTTTACTAATTCCTTAGACCACTGGTCAACTAGTTATGGAATTGAAATTGATAAGTGGGTTGAATGCAAGAACAAATTAATGTCTCATGTCTGTTTTGTACAGTAAAAACAGTAAAACTATAAATTTAAAAAAAGAATTTGAGTAGTGACGAGATAGACCATATTACAACCATTGAATATGCATTGAATATGCAATTATGACAGGTGCTACGGTAGGGAAACTTCTGGTGTCCCCTTAAACTACAGATCCTCATCAATGTTGTTCAATCAACAATGAGTTACCAGATCCCGTTGAGACTACGCTTACCGGAACCAGTAAACGTGAGATTAGAGTATAAGCCAGGGTCAGCTGCCGCAGCAAGATGACAATGTGCACTCCAAGACTACTTGAATGTGTAGCACATATCCAGAGGTCTCCTATAAAAACTACATAATAGTATGATGCACAAGTTTCACCTATTAAGCAGCCTCGCTTGCTTGTGGAAACAGATACCGATAGCTCAAATGATTTTTACATTTACATTTATTTATAAGCTTACAGTTATACAAAGTTTTGTATGGTGGCAAGGTACAATATTAACATTTAAATACTAAAATATAAGATTCGTTATATTTACAAATTTGCAAATTTTCCAAAGAACTTTTAAAATGAATTAGACCATCTTTCTTTACAGTGCTCTCAGGTAACAAATTCCATTCAGATACTGTTCTAATAATAAACGAAAATTTTCCTATATCTGTCTTAATAATATCTCTTTTAAATTTCCAATCATGATCCCCCCTACCCTTATAAATCCCCCTTTGAAGAAAACTAGTGACTTCTCCCCAGCCTGGAAAATCCCTTGACGCCTGAAGAAGAAGTATCAACAATATCATTTCTTATGCACTCAGAAATGAAACTGTATTTATGCCAGCACATAGCACCAAAAATGCTGATGTTTGATAAATAGATAAGGCTAAGATAGAATGAAAAACACAAGTTTAGAGCACCTTTCTAAACCACTCGATGCTGTACATGGGTTTGCCAAGTGATTGTATTTACATTGTTGATTGATTGATTGGATATTGCTTAACGTCTCATATTTATGCAACTAGGCTAATCGAGACGAAGGGAGGGACGAGGGGATGACGCGGGGGGACAAGGGGTGGACAGGCCTGTGCTGGTCAGAACCAGCCACAAGCGTATGGGGAGGGCAGGGGTCCTCCCACGTCGTGGTCGTCTCCGTCTGTGTCAGCATCCGTCGGTGTTGTCATTGTCGTCGCCGTCGGGGATGTAGTCAAAGGGAAGGGGAAAGTTCCCCGACGACGACCCAGAGCTCGCCATTAGTTTCAGGGCGAGCTCTGGGTCGTCGTCGGGAAGTTAATCTCTTACTTAAGATGATCAACTACAGAGGGAGGTGGCTTACTGCAGAAGACATTGTGTGTGGTGTTAGTATTAACGAAGATTAGACTCAATGAATCATTCGAAACCTTTGTTATTGAATTTGGAATATACAAATAACATGCCAACAGGTTATTTGCCACGTACGTTTCCAAAATTTCAGAGATTGTCTTGGAACTTGTAGTATGGCCTCAGAAAGAAACCATTCAGAGACCACTTCCGGTTTCCATCTTAACATGTATTATTCTTCTCCTGGAAGGCTTGGATGAGGAGCTCACAAGTGTCTCGAGCCTCTCAACCCATCGAGCTAACTAGGGGCTTTCGCCTTCTGAACTTCAGGAAATAAATACGGAACAAACCAGGCGCAACACTGAAATAACGAACGATTCTGACGATCGCCACCACAAATCATGTTCCGCGCACTTGGGCTACGGCGACAGCGATGTCTGGCTAAACGGCCCTATATTTCTTTGCCAATACATTATGTGTCCCCCAATTTTAAAATGGTTACCCGATGTCTGGGCAATCACCATTTTCCCGGCACACATGACACTACAGCCATTTATAATAAGATAAATGAAATGGTTTTGGAGTGGAATTTGCAAATTCTCGTGGAAACCAAGCCCATTTTTATCATTTCAGACAATGCTGCTTTTTCACAGGCAAGCTGGGAGGCAGTGCATAAGCCACTTACATTACGTGCTGTAGTCATAGAGCTTCCAGTGAGTAGGTGTACGTTCCACAGATAATGTGGCTTTCCACATCTCAATCAAACATAGTGCAAATTGCAAACCAGGACGATAAGCTTTGAATTGTAACATGTGTGTGTGTAGTTTGTGTGTACCTTACACTAGGGAAAGTGATATAACTAACACAAGATGAGACAGACCCGTACTGGACAGATCCAGACACAGGCTACTCGAGATACGAAACACCACGGCACAGAGACCGAGCACCCACATTGCACGTTGACGCAACAGGAAAACAAATCATGGAAAGTAACCTACTGCCCTATTGACAGCCAACAGCATAAAACAACAAAGACGGAAACAAAGTTGGGACTTATACCTAATCCTATAAAGCTATTCAAACAATTATATAAAGTAAATGGACAACCCCCCCCAAAAAAAAAAAAAAAAACAGAAACCGGTCAACCTTGTTGTCTGTCAAGGGTCTTATCTCGCACTGAACAGAATCTAACACTGACCAAACATAAAGTGTACAACCTGTGCAGACAGAACAGACTGAGCACACCACTGAGATAACGAACGCTCTATGAGTAGCAAGACAGAGTAACCTATACCGTGAAGAAAACCTATCAGTCGGGACAGAACAGACATTAAACTGAACACATGCAGCAGAAACAAGCCAACGCCATGTACTGTGGAGGCCGAACAAGTCAACAAGAACACAACTGAGAGCATCGACAAAACACGTCCGCCTGCGTCAAGAACAAGAGACGGACTGCGAGGCGAGGGGTCCGAGGCTCTCAGCTGTGAGTCTGTGTGCGTGCAGGAGATAGTCAAAAGGTGCGGGGCGGCGAGGTCATATCGATACTGCATGTGAAGTGCGTTGAAGATTTTCAAAATCATTTTGATGAAAGTAGCAAATGAGCTCGGAGAGGTGATATTAATTGGTTGTTGGTGATACTTCTATGTGTAGCGAGGTTCATCGTGACGATACTATATTGTCTCAGAGATTGGATTGCCTCACCCAATGAGTTTACTGGTAGTATGAACGTACTGTAACACTTCCCAATTCACGTCACACTAAGTTATAAACATGGCACCCACCCTCTAAAAATCCACCCTGTGGCGAATTACAAAAAGTCTCCAGCGAGAAGTACGAACTTGATTGTTTGAGCTATTACAATATTTGCAGGATGGCCCCGAACAGACATGCGTGTCCGAGATTGATCCGAGACGATTGTGGGGTTCGTGCGAATAAAAAAGAACAATTATTCGTACATTACGTTTTCGTGCCATTCTGCTGTTCGGTCAATTCAGTTGCGAGGCCGCTCACCCAAAGCAGTACCCAATTGAAGGCTTTTTGGGTGAAGCTTCTGCAACCATTCTGGGAAAGTCATCGAGGAGGTAGAAGAGGTCAGAAAAAACAGTGTTCTGAAGGGGGGTAAAAGGTGAGTCACCTCTTAAGGAGCAGGACTATGCTTATCTTCAGGAAGACTCCTTCAAGAACAACATCAAGAAGAGATGTAGTAAGATGGCGGCAGGGTAGCCGACGCGTGTTTAGTTCGCTCCGCTTTTATTTTCTGGTTCTAGTGGTAAAACTTATCATAAATAACAATAAAACAGGACCACCGGTGCGCGAGATAGTTTTGCATCGTCTAGCGTTCGGATTTCCTCTGGAAAATGTGTTTGTGTCGTGTAAATGTGAAGTGTCGACATCCACTCTGTGCTACAGCGCGCTGCAAGACACGAGACCCTCGAGGATTTGTTCATCCCCCGCGCTACGACAAGGCTCGGGCCGGCCCGCAGCTCGGCTCCGCGCTCGTCTGAATGTGCCCTCGTCCACGTGCGGCGTTGCCACGCTCCTCATCGCGCTCGCTGGCGATGTCCAGCTGAACCCAGACCCCAGGGTCAGGGGCTTGGCGCGAGCCAGGGAACCGCGTCCAACACCCGTGCATCGACCAACACCAACAAAGACACAACGCAGACAGCCAGGAAATGCCAAGTTGTAAATCGCCGGGCAGAGTAAACCAACTCTTCCTCGAGTGCAGTGACTGTGGAAGATTCACACACCGGTACGTGCGCGAAAGTTCGCCCCACGGAACACAGACGTCTGCTAAACTATCGGCGCAGTGGTCGTGTTGGAACTGCTCGTTACCCGAGTTATCTGACTCGTTCTTCGCATGTGGCGAACAGAATTCGATCAGTGGTGTAGAGACCATGGATACGCCCCGTGTCTCACTGCTATCTTTCAACGCTCGCAGTCTGATGAGTAGAAAGCGGAAAGCGGACACGGAAGCATGGGTGACATCACACAACCCATCGATCATCTGCGTCTCCGAAACATGGCTGGACGAATCTATTAACGACAACGAGATTTTCAATGGTAATTATCGTATATTTCGGAAAGATCGAGCGCGTTCAAAGCACGGCGGCGTCCTAATAGCTGTGGAACCCTCGCTGTCACCGAGCAGACGTCATGACTTAGAGACGGACGACAGCGAGATCGTGTGGTTGGAAGTGAGCGTACAGGACAAAAGACTGCTGGTCGCGTCCGCATACAGAGCACCGAACTCTAGTGTCAAGTCCACAGACGACCTAATACTACTCCCTAAACAACGCTCAGACAACACTAGGAGGAAACTCCTCTTTGTTGGTATGTGGAGACTTTAATCTCGACGTCGCCTGGTCAACAGACGACCAAACTTCGCTTCCAAGAAACCAATTAGCCTGCAGATTCCTTACCGTATTTCAAGATCTATATCTGACCCAACTTGTCACCGAGGCTACTAGGATCACAACGACAAGTAGGTCCCTCATAGATCTGGTTCTATGCAACAACCCTACCATTGTTAGTTCTGTTGAAGTCGTCCCGGAGTAAGCGACCACCTAGCCGTCATAACATCAATTAAATGGTGCCCAACCAAGTGGAAAACCGTCAACAACACCGTCCTCAACTACAAGAAGGCGAATGGAGCCATCTACGGCAGCTACTATGGGACAAACTACCTACGCTTACTGACAACACTAGCATCGAGGAACACTGGGTAGAATGGCGAGATTGCTTCTGAAAATGTGTTCATTTAGCCATCCCCAGTGTTAAAATTCGAGGTAAACGGCACCCTCCCTGGATCAACGATGCGTGCGTCAGATTAATAAAGAAGAGAGACGCCCTATACAAGAAATGGAAACTAAACTCCAGCCAAGAAAACCGAAATCACTACAAGAAACTAAAAAGCAAGCTAAACAAACTGTCCGCAAAGCTCACAATGACTACCTGTGGAAACTCGGTAAACAGAAACAACAGCAAAGACTTGTGAAATACATCCACAGTAAAAACGGAAGTCTAGCCCCATCCAGCTTCACACATAACGGCAAATCCGTGAAGGACCCCCCTGCGATCGCCTCTGCTTTCAGCGAGCACTTCAAAAACACTTTCGCATCGCCAACAGAAGAGTCAGGAGATTTGTTTGGCATCGCCCGACACGCCCCCTATCAACCGTTGACAGACCTCCACGTGTCCGAAGCGGAAATTCTGAAATGCCTCAGGGCCCTCAAACCAGGCGCAGCGCCGGGGCCCGATCAGATACCGACCAAGATCTTACGTCAGTGCGCTGTTGCCATAAACTCCATCTCTCGCCAGCCTATTCAATCTCTCGCTCTGGCTGGGTGAAATTCCACGAGACTGGAAAATGGGAAACATAGTAACAACATTCAAATCTGGCGCCAAAGAAGATGTGGCTAACTATCGACCCAAAGCTCTAACATCAGCCCTCTGCAAAATGCTAGAGAAACTCATTTCAAAACCCATCTAGAGCACCTACAGGCCAATGGCATAATTAACGAAGAACAACACGGGTTCCTACCTAGACGTTCCTGCACTACCATGCTAGCTAAGATGATTGAAGACTGGCAGTTTGAATTAGACAAGAAACATGTAAAGCAAATCGACGCCATCTCAATAGATCTAAGCAAAGCATTCGACATGGTCCCACACCAGCGCCTGCTACGAAAATTGTCTCACTATGGTATACAAGGCAACCTGCTCCATTGGTGTACCTCTTTTCTAACTGACAAGAGTCCAAAATGTTGTATATGGTGGTCACAAATCCGAAAGTGTCAGTGTAACTTCCGGGGTCCCCCAGGGGTCAGTACTGGGCCCTCTCTTATTTATAATCTACATGATGGACCTGCCACAATGCATAACTTCTAAAATATACATGTATGCCGACGACTGCACTGTTTATAACCCTATCAACAGTGCAGTTGACGCCGCCGTCCTACAGGAAGACCTTGACAACATCTCTATCTGGTGCGAAGTAAACAACATGAAAATAAATTCTCTCAAAAGTAGTTATATCTGTTTCTCCCGTTCATCTCTTCCAATAAAACTAAAATACACCGTAAACCACGTAATTCTCAACAGCTGCAAAACAATAAAACTTTTAGGCCTTACTCTGACTGACGATCTAAAGTGGAACGTACACACAGACACAATAAGATCAAAATGCTCAAAGCTGTTAGGTTTCATTAACAGGAATCTCCGAGAGAGTACGGTGCACTCTCGTAGAGCAGCTTACATGGCCCTAGTGAGACCAGTCCTAGTGTATGGTATCCCAGCGTGGCACCCGACTACTGTAACTAACATCAACAAACTCGAGGTGATACAAAACCGAGCGACCAAAATGATGCTGGGTTACAAAACCAGCTTGAACACTCAAGCAAGGCGTAACAAGCTACACATCCCCTCCATAGAAGGTTTCCTTCAACGCAGCGACTTGGTGTTCCTACGCAACTGTATGAGCGGTAAAACGATCTCGTGGTACGTCTGCAGCTTGAATACAGGACCGCGGAGCGTGGGAGGGGCCCACAGCAAGGAGTATACCTACGCGCGCCCCGCGCCAACACGCTCAGCTACCAACGCTCACTGTACCATCGAGCCAGCGGTTTGTGGAACTCTCTGCCATGTGAAATAAAAAACAATGCCTACCAAAGATTTCTATCAAGCTGTTTACAGTCTCTTCTGTTAAACACAACTTTTGACAACCCCGCAACGATCAAGGACATGATAAATGAATTCAATTAGATCTGTTAACATGAGTAATTTTAAGTCAGGCCCCATACCACACCTCACCTCACACATTCACATCACCCGTTATCTCATAAACATGCTCACTCATCATTATCATCAAGCTCATTCATTAGGATAGTACATAATTCCTAGGTTATAATTCACTTAGGCTTACAATTTACTTCATTATGCCCCTTTCCTAGAAAATTACGAAAATTAGTATTACAATCCCTACTTTTAGTTTAACTTTAAAAGGGTTTGTAGGACACTCATTTAAGTGGATGGAACGTGGGTTCCGTTCCTACATCCTTTCCCCATTAGGCATAACATTGCGTGACACTATAATTTGTAATATGTATGTATACAATGTAACATGTCTGATTGTCGATCAATAAATAATAATAATAATAATAATAATAATAATAACATCTAGGCCAACTTTTTGAGCATTTGAAATGTCATCCTACTGGCTATAAATCTTACTTGGGTGATAAGTATCACAATCACATGTTGTAAATGCAGGAGCGAAAAACAGTTCGCCTAGGCCTACACTTACAGCTGTCCCAAAATACCGGTACACGAAGGCTAGTTTTGATGGCCCTACTTGAAATAGAAACGTGCTCTTGATAAACGGCTAGCAATGAAGCTGAAAAGAAATGCAACCGCATTGCATCCCTGATGCGGGCTCTATATAAAACTTTATGTATATGATGCAGGCTCTATCTCTACTTTATGTAATGCACTGTCTTCCAAACCAACTTGCAACCTTCTCGTGGTTTGACAGGTGAGTAGAGGAGTATCACTCCCTAAAACTAATGGCGAGCTCTGGGTCGTTGTGGGGGAAATTTTCCCCTTTTCCTTTTGACTACCTCCCCGACGGCGACGACAATGACAACAAGACAAAACGATCACGCAGACGAAGACGACCACGTGGTGGGGAACCCCTGCCTCCCCATACGCTTGTGGCTGGTATGACAGCACAGGACTGTCCACCCGAACCCCTCCTTACGTTCCTCCCTTGGAAAGAAGTATACATGGTGGAAATAATAAAAAAAAGGGAGGTGATTTTTGCCTTAGAGGAGGCAGGACTTCCCCACATGGACGACTTAAAATTGTTAGAGCCCTCTGAAGATATCCCTGAGGGTTCAAAAAGATTCCCGCCAAGAAACTTAAACTAGCCTTCATGGCCATGATGTCCTGATGTCATGATTCCTTGGCTCGTAAAATATCTACACCACCACTACCTCCACTCCACAAGCAGAACCAGTACAGCATTATCACCTTTCACAACCCCCCCATTTCGATTCAACCCCAAACTTTTAAAATTTACCGCCTGGACGAGGAAAGAGTTATCCCAAAGTATCTACAACAGAAAAATTTCAAATAAACGACCGCCTTCCGTCTCAAAACAGATTGACTTATACATAACATCACTAACTACATATTTGAAATTTCCTGCACCCCGGCAACCAATTTTTTGCTGGCATCGCCCAGCAATTGGCCCAAAAGTACCCGGCTACTTTTGCGGAAGGTTTAAAGGGGTACCCGTTGGTGGGGGATCCTTAGCGTTTGAGAAAAAGTTATTAGACAGGATGGCAAACCTTAATCGCAAGTATGGTAAAGAGAGGCAGGTGGGTAACAGGCAGATTGAAAGCAACGAAGAAGATACCATAGACGAAATAAACGACAGAAAAAAACTCCAGAAATGGGTGAGCAAACTTTGCTCACGACCTGCCATCGGGACCAGCCACCAGAGGAGGAGAACCAGCCACCATTAGAGGGGGAGGAGAAGAACCAGCCACCAGGAAACTGAAGGTTTAAAAATGACTTGGAGGCAAAGAAAACTCCAGCGCCATATCTGGCGGCTCCAAAAGCAGCTGACGAGAACCAAGAACGAGAAAAGTAACTTAGATGAAAAATGTATAAAGAATTTAGGCTTTCTCAGTAATGAGCAAAAAGATTTTCTGCTTAGCGGCAAGAAAAAGGTTAGCAAGTTCACACCTGAAATGATTTAAGAAACACTCCAAATTCGATTTGCTGTAGGATGGAAGGGTATAAATTTCTTGTCAAAAAAGGATAGATCTCTCTTCCTACACCACAATACGTCACAGTCTGAAACAGGTTGATTTCAACCTGGGGGCCTACCCTCAACGAACTGTGGGAAAAAATATTTGTCGGCGGTCACGAAACCTGAATATCGGAAAGTCTAGCCTCGACAATATTTTCTGACAGTAAAAAATGAGGAACCCGAATTTCGAAAAGTTACTAAACAACTATCTCATTTTGATTGATTGGATATTGCTTAACGTCTTATTTTATGCAACTTGGCTAATCGAGACTGGGGGAGGGACCTAAGGGATGACGCGGGGGACAAGGGGTGGACAGGCCTGTGCGGTCAGAACCAGCCACAAGCATATCGGATAGGATATTGTAAACGTCTCAGTCTCATATTATGCAACTTGGCTAATCCCAGCGTTGTCGGAACATAATCTATTTGACCAATGGACAGCACGGGGATTACTAGATGGCGGTGGACAATTGCTAAAAAGCGCTGCTTTTTAATCTGGCGGATATTCCTTTTGAATTTCAAGTGCCATCCACATTTCTTTAAATTTAACATGGAGCACAACAAAGGTAATAAAAGCCATATGACGGCTGATCAGAGGAGAGTAATGGTTTAGTTTACGAGCTACATCCTCCCGCTCCATAAAAAACATATTGACACCGAAAAATACTTTCAGGGAACAACAAAAACTCTCCGCTGTGTGCGTGTAGGTAGTAGTCAAAAGGTGCGGGCGGCGAGGTCATATCGAAGCTGCACGCCAAGTGCATGACGGTTTTAAAATTGTGTTTAGACAGTGACGCATATGCCCTTTTAGGTGTGTAAATAATTGGTTGTGAGTAATATGTGAAGATATGTAGTGAGGCTCATCGTGGGCGACAGTATATTGTAAAAGATATCACATTTAGGGATTTTTTTTTATTATGGACCAACTGTAACATGGTGCATTTCACTTCAAAGCAATACTTGTAAATAGATACAATGGCCATGCAATCGATTACCATTTTGGCCTTGCCTTGTCTGCATTACTGATGTTAGCACACAAAATTTGGTTTGCATAGGTTTCTTATTTTCTGATGATTTTTACTGTTGACCTACATTTCTTCTTGGTGAACATTTTGTGGCTCCACAGGCCTGTCAGTACAGACAGTGACTGTCACTTGTCTTGTCAGAAGGTATGGCCATATGTTTCAAGCCTCTAGGACTCTGCCCTATGTCTGTTATGGCCTGTTAAGTTAGGTAGTAAATAGCCATAGTCCAGGTTTTTCAATAAGACGTGAAAACACTTAAGGATAATACAATCATTAATTGCTAGTCGAAAATCTGCCAGGGGTGCAACCAGGTATAACTAACTCATATCTGTACCGTCTGAAAAATCGTAATCAAACGTTATTTAAGAAAATCGATTTTTTCTTTTCAGGAAAGGGGGAAGGCAAGTGTAGAAAATGGAGAAACAATATTGAAAAATCGTCGCTCGAAAATCAGTTTACACAGAGTTACATTATTATCCCTTTTTTTGCGGCATGTGGTATCATCTATCGTGTGCTAACGTCACAAAGGCTTTTTTTAATGCTCTCAGAAAACTCGACATTCTATGGGCTTGCAAATCGTTTAAGACCCCTTTACCTCAAACCACACTCGCGTCGCCCACGCCTGGCCTAGCCCAAGCCGGGAAAAATCGAAGGACCTGATGTTCAAAGCTTTGCTATTGATTTGATTTGATTGGATATTGCTTAACGTCTCATATTTATGCCACTTGGCTAATCGAGACGAAAGGAGGGACGTAAGGGATGAAG
This sequence comes from Sweltsa coloradensis, assembly GCA_024449915.1. Taxonomy (NCBI): domain Eukaryota; kingdom Metazoa; phylum Arthropoda; class Insecta; order Plecoptera; family Chloroperlidae; genus Sweltsa; species Sweltsa coloradensis. The sequence goes on from JAMZAV010004952.1 coordinate 56,618, forward strand.
CGAAGGGAGAAGGGGTGGACAGGTCTGTGCTGGTCAGAACCAGCCACAAGCATATGGGGGGGGCAGGGGTTCCCCCACGTCGTGGTCGTCTCCGTCTGTGTCATCATCCGTCCGTGTTGTCATTGTCGTCGCTGTCGGGGAGGTAGTCAAAGGGAAGGGGGAAGTTCCCAGACGACGACCCCAATCGGGAAAATATGATGAAATTTTTTAATGGCGTCTGTTAATTTTTTTAATTTTTACATGTAAATGTTTCAATAAATTTATTAATGTTTTATGTTATTTTTGTTAATATATTTATTTCATAATTATAGTTAGATAATAATATGGATATTGATATATTATTTATTTTTAATAGAGGAGAAAAAGAAGTTGGGAGTCCGCCTAGAGCAACTATTGAAAGAAGTTAAAAAAGTGAAAACCGAAAATGTGAATCTCAGAGTTAGTAAAGACACTTGAAAACAGTCCCAAGGAAATTTTTGGAAACCGGTAAAACAACCTAAAAAAGTACAATCGCGGGTATAACCTGGAGTATCATGGAATTCCGGTCAACAATGAAGAAAACACTGCCGATATTGTAACAAACATTTGTAAAAGTGCCCAGTGTTTAAGGCGATGATGTCAAGACGAATTAGTTGATCAGATTGTTGACAAAACAAATTGGTACGCCCACCAAACAATGTCAACTCCTGGTAGGAAATTGAAGTACAGGAAAGATGGGTACCTATTACTGTTGAGGAACTAAAAGTATACTTTGGTTTTGTTCTAGTTATGAGCAGAGTTAGGAAAGACAGTGTATTTTCTCATTGTATCTCTCAGAAGATAAGCTCCACGACATACAAGCAATCAAAATATCCATGAAAACTCAAATAAATCGTTGATTCTTCGATAACATAATAAATTACGCGGCACTAGCAACCGCCCTTGAACCCCGTTACAAATACATGAAATATATCACGGAAGAACAAAAAGAACATGTTTTTTGTGTTGTTTGTGACATTGAACCAGATGAGCCTCTGCCTGCACAAGACATTGATATGTCCAATATTAATAAAGCTTCGTCGTCAAAAAGTGATTTTTTATCGCTTATAAAAAACGTTCTACTTCAAAGAGCGGGAAGATGTCAGCTGATATATTACATAGGTAGGTTTAAAAATAATAATAGACAAGCCAACTTTTTACGTCACACACTTATTAATCATTCTCCACTACGCTATCGATAGCAGAGCAGGCATGAGACCACAGCTGATCAGTTTGGCTAAGCATCAACATGATAACGGTTGCCTAGCAACAACTGGACTGGAACCAGTCCTGTCCTCCCTAGCGTGCCTTAGCGCTCTCTCTCTCTCTTTATTCCCCGTTATAGAAGTATTAGTATTTTGTAGTTTTTTGGGCGCTTCAACGGCAAAGATTATTCGCGGGCCCCCAAGATATTTAGTCAAACTATGTATGGAATGTATTTTGGATATTGCTTTAGTCTATATTATGCACTGGCTATCTGTAAATACGTTAATAAGTTAAATGTGTTTTTCAAAATTTTCATGAAAAAATTGCCAGGTCGATATATCTGTAGACAGCAAATCGGGAAAAGGGATAATGCTAAAGTTGCATATGTAGAAAATGCAAAATTTCCAAATATAATTAATCATAATCAGGAAAACGTTGCCACGCGTCATAATGATAGCAAGTCAAATGCTCATGGATTATTTATTTATATGAACTGTCATAGTTTGTCGATAGATTGCTAAGGTTAAGAAAGTGATTAGTTTTCACGTTTCATAAGACAAAATTCTTAAAATGATAGATTT
>JAMZAV010004953.1:0-52493 GCA_024449915.1 Sweltsa coloradensis
GTGCTAATTCTCAAAAACGCATCTTGAGTCTATTAATGAACAGACTTATTTTGTTTTTGGAAACGTATAACAGTACACTATATTAAAACGGATTAATGGTGAAAACGGACATAAAGATGATGTCAGTAAGTGCATTTATAACAAAGAAATTTAATTTTTAAAGTTGTCACCTGCGCGGACGAAAAATTGAGCGTCGGTCGTGTTCATAGCGTCGCGACGCTTAAAAAGGCGAACGAAATGTTGAGAAAATCAAGCTTAAAAATGATAGCTTTTGGGTGTGGGTGAATCGAATGGTATGCGTGAACCTTTGCCACCCGTTTGAGGAAAAATTTTTTACTATCGGAACGACAAAATAGCTTGCGCAATTTCTCCATCCCTGACCTGGATTGGGTGGCCTATTGTAGTTTAATACATTCACCCTGAATTGGAAAATGTCACTTCCATGTTAAAAAATCAACCCACATACCCAGGGCCAAAGCGCGGGGTATTATATAACTGTTACACTAACTTTTGAACCCTCCAACCGCTCTAACAGCGGTATACGTGCGTTTCAGGGAAAAGCGGTAAAACCCAATCTTACCCCTGACCACGCACGAGGTTGCTTAAACTTTGGGTTCAAGGGGGAAAATGGTTAAGCAACCGCGGCTAGACCGCTGAATGAATGGGGCGGAAAAGTTGGCGGATTTTCCCTAAGTGGGATTCTTGTGAATTGATTTTCGAAAACCCTGTACTGATCATATCCCCCAAGTTTCTTTAAAAAAAAATTAAATTTCGGTTTTTGCCCAAAAAAATGTCCATCTGGCCTGTAGGCCTTCTATTAGTCGAACCGGGGCAATCAGAAGAATGTAATGTGATAGTATGCGTATATTGTGTATGTGCGTGTACATTTTATAGTGTCAAGAAACGTGTTGCGAAGGACCATATGTTTTATTCGCCAGGATTTATTCAAACTAAGAGTTCTTATTTTGACAAAATGCACAGACACGGCCTTCAAATTCCAACTCGACAAACCCTTTTCGCGGTTTGGCCCGTGAATAGGGGAGTTTTTACTCCCTGAAACTAATGGCGAGCTTGGGTCGTCGTCGGGGAACCCTTCCCTTTGACTACCTCCTCGACGCGACGACAAAGACAACACGGACGGATGATGGACACAGACGGGAACGACCACGACGTGGGGGAACCCCTGCCCTCCCATATGCTTGTGACTGGTTCTGACCAGCACAGGCCTGTCCACCCCTGTCCCCCCGAATCATCCCTTACGTCCCTCCCTTCGTCTCGATTAGCCAAGTTGCATAAATATGAGACGTAAAGCAACATTCAATCAACAAGCACGCAAGACACTTAATGACCCATGAGAACTGGGTCGCTTTGAACAGTTAGATAATATGGCACCGCCTGTGATATTGTACGTTAAAGAACTGAGGGGATGGTTTGTTTTATGATTGTATTGTTTGCTTAATAGGACGAGTGAGTGGAGCGAACTGATCACAGAGAAAAACCCCGACGTCGTGAAAAAACTAGGGGGGCTTCAACCGGTAAAGGTCATATTGCGCCACCTGTATGTTAAATTTTATTATTGTTGTTTTCCAATATCAAAATACAATTAATGTACAAGATTTAAAAAAGACTTTATATAAATATAATTATTTTAAAAAAATTTAAAAATTTTGGAGGGGAAATTTAAAAACTTGGCTAAAACAACGACTCCTTTTGGAGAAATGTCAGCGTTAGTGGGCCGTTTTTGGGATAAAAATTATTTCCCGTGTGATTGTGAGAGGTCAAATAGCTTCCCCAAAAGCCCCAAAGTGTGTGGGCCACTAGCAGCAACCTTTTCCCTTTTTAGGGTTTATCCGTGAGTCAAAGGTGGGGGGCGCAAGGTTCCCGACGACGTTTTGCCAAAAGCTCCCCTCTTTATTTGGGGGGGAAAATACTCCCCTTTTCCATATAGCTGATTTTTGAAAGGTGGACTTTTTCTTTTAAAATCGCCTTTTACGATTACCCAACCCCAGCTCGGGGCCAATTCTACTCGGGGCCCCCAGCCCGGGTTGGAAACAAAAAATTATCAAATAAATTAAAATGATGTGTGAGAAACTAGGGCCCCTTAAAACCGGGTTCAGGTAAATTTGCGTCCCCTTTTGATTTTGTATGAAAAATAAAAGGGATTTTTCCTGGGGGTTTTTCAAGATTATATTGTTTTTCAAATTTTTAAAAAGATAAGGTTGAAAAAAAAGCACGATTTGGACGATCATCTAGCCCCCCCAAAAAACCATTAACAAATGGTTGATTGTTCCCATTGTAAAAACGGGAACCCCATAATTAAACCCTTTGGAAAAAATTAAATTTAAATTTAATAATAAAAAGAATTCCTATATTTAGTATTTTTAATATCGCCCTAAAGCGGACCCCACAGTGGTTCCGAAACTTGGGAACTCACACCCGTCAAAATGTAAAACCCGCGACGCGGCGAAATAAACGCTTTAACACATATTTCAAAATTTAAGGGGTTTTTTTAGTTAATTTTAAAGTGTCGAGGGTTTTAAAGGGGAGTCAATTGTAATGGGGAATCTCACGTCGGGGCCCGTCAAGGGCTATTTTCATCGTTCGGGGCGGGTCATTGTCGTCGTCGCCGTAAAAGGGAAAAATGGGGAGGTGACCCCGCGAGGGAATGCCGGGAGCTCGCCTTAGTTTGGGGGATTTAAACCCCCTCCCGTAGCTGATTTTTCGAGTTTGGACTCTCATCAATCGCCTTGTACGATGAGCAGGAATGCTAAAGGGAAAATTTTTGGGCGTACGTTTTTATTTGTCAATCTTCTGTATTTACAAAAAAGGGTGTAAAATTTGTTTTGAATTTAATTCATTTTAAACCGTTGGGGCAAAAATGGGGCCACTCGGGCCCTATAGGGGATATGGGATTAAAATTCCTTTGGGGGTCAAAAACCGGCCACGGTAAAAACTTTTAAAAACATATAAGCTAAACTTTTCTTCTTAGATCTCAATGTTTTTTGTTTTTTATTTTTTTTTTTGGCTGTATTTTGACAAGGGGTTTTTGGGTTTTGTGTTTGATTGCGCCTCCTACGATATTTAATTTTATAAGTAAGCTAATAAATATAAATGTATGTCAAAGGGGGGTTTAAAGTTTTAAAAGGGGGGACGTGGCCCGTGCTGGTCCGAAAAACCCGCCCAGCGAGGGAGGTACGGGGTTTGGTGGGGGGGGGCAACGGGCGAGCGGTGGGGGCTTGGTCGGGTCGGATCGGGGAGAACCCTATTTTTTCCGGAAACCCCATCCCTTTGTCTCTACCCCCAAATTTAAAATTGTTTCACTTTTCCTCTTAAATTTTGGAAAAAATTGTTACGGTAATGAAAAAAGCCAAGTTTAAATTTTTTCCAAACCAGTCATCGCAAATCCACCAGCATTCCTTTTTTCGAAAACTGTTTTTAAGATAAAAAATATAATAAAGATTTTAATAATTAAAGGGAAAACTATAAACATAATAAAAAGCACAAAACTGCCCGCCAAGGGGGCATTTAAAAAAAAATAATAAATAAAAATAAAGGTCAGCAAAAAAAAATTAAAAATTGGGGTTTCGTGGGTTTTTTTAGATTAGGGGCGTCCCCACCTTTAACAAAGGGGAAGCTTTTTTATGATTTGGGGACGGGGGGGTTCCCGTGAGAAACAGGGCGCCTCAACCAGGCGGCCCCCCGTGAATTGTAAGTAAAAAAAAACGAGTTTTTTTTAATTTTTTTTCAAATTTTTAAAAACAAATTAATTTGAGGGCGATAGTTTAAACGGCCCCAGTTAAAAATTTTCCCCGGGCCGACCACATTTTAAAAAAAAAAACATTATTAGATTTTATTTTTTTGGATTCATTAACTTTTTTGGGGCGTCAACCCTTTGGGTTTTAATGCCCACTCAGCCCAGGGATATGGTCAGGAAGAGTCCCCTGTGGGCAGAACCAGTCCGGGTAAGGGGGAGGATTGGGGGGGTTTTCACGTCGCGGTCATCATCGTCTTAGTCATCGGGGTTTTGTTTTGTTTATTTTCGTCATGGTCGGGAGGTCGTCAAGGAAGGGGGGAAGGTTCCCGACGAAAAGATTTTCCAGGCTCGCCTTGTTTCGGGGGGTAAGAAATCCCCCTTTTTACTAGGGTGATGTTTTCGAGGGGGAAAATTTTTTTCCCCTTGAATCGCCTTTTACGATTAGCAGAGCCCCCCTCTGGGCCCAAATTTTCCCCGGGCCCCAAAGGGGGTCTAAAGCTGATTGGTTATTTTTGGGGGGGTTTAAAGGCCGTCAACCGTTAGGTCATAAAGCACCACTTAGCCTAAGGGTTTTTGGGGGGGGAGGGGTCCCCTGGGTGTTCAAAACCCCCACGGGTAAGGGGAGGAAGGGGGTTTCCCCACGTCGTGGTCATCATCGTCCCTTTTCATCGTTCGGGGTTTTTCAAATTTTCTCCCTCGCCGGGGGGTCGTCAAAAGGGGAAAGGGGGGAAGGGCCCCCCACGACGAAATTTCCAGAGTTTGGGCCCCTTTGTTTCGGGGAGTAAGATACTCCGCTCTTTCTAGTTGATGTTTGCGAGGGGGACTTTTTCTCTTGAATCGCCTTTTACGATTAGCAGAGCCATGCTCTGGGCCAATTCTACCCCGGGCCCAGACGGGGGTCTATTTCAAGAACTTTGATATCTCATAAGGGGTCGTTTTAACATTTTTGAATAAAGTTTCCACCAGCAAAATAAATAAAACGTGTTTCAAAGAGTAATTATAGATGTATATTTTATATTAAAGAAAATTGTTGGGGTTCCCTGTGAATAAAAAAAGAAATGTTTCATTTAATTTAATTTTAATTTTGATTAAGGGCACTTGAACCTCTAGGCCAAATTGCACCACTCTAATCTAGGGGATGTAGGAGGACGGGCCCATGCTGCTCAGAAACAGCCAGGGGTTAGGTGAGAAAAGAGGGGGTTCTCACGTCGCGGTCGTCACCGTTCTTAATAAATAAATAAATAAATAAATAAATTTTATTTAGAGTCCCCACTCATTTATATAACTAATTTTCAGTGGGGGACAGTAAACAAAAGAGATCGTCGTCGGGGGAGGTCGTAAAGGGGAAGGGGGATTGGCCTCTGACGACGACTTCCAGAGCAATCTGCCAGCAAATGTTTAACATAACGTCACATTTTGTGTCACACCTGGGCAATCTAAACCCTGCTATAGAGGTAAGTATCTGCGGGATCGGTGTTTTAATTATAGTGGGTTACCCAAATGTTGATTTAGGGTTCCCGCTCGATTTTGGATGGACAACGCCGCATATTCCAAATAGTAAAATACAATTTTAGATTGATAATTTTTTTTAGGTGTCACTTTTCTACCCCTTGCAGAGGGTGAGGGTGGGGGGGGGTTGGGGACTATTTTAAAATTAAAAATTTGATTTTTTCTTGGAAATGATTGAAACTTTATTATTTTACTAAAAACACATTGCCGAGTTTAAAAAAAAATACAAAAAGTAAAATTTGTGCCGCCATCTTGGAAAAATAATCACTTTTTTGACAGTTATCAAAAAGTGAGAAATTCATAATGCTGATGAAAATATTTAATCAAATAACATAAAATGGTAAGTTTCCTTAAAGTAAAACATAAAAAAATTTACAAATCGGTTGATAAATGCTCGTTCCACAGACATTTTATTGAAGGCACCTGTTGCTTAGCCAATTAGGTTATTGTTAAAAGTCACCTGCACATCCCGATTTCGGATTGGAGAGTTTGCAAATTAATTCCTATAGACCAAACATTTGTTGATATACTAAAATAAGCCTGCAGTATTATCCAAACTGTATTTTTTTACAAGTAAAACTAAGTTTTCTAGTTTTACCGGAATTCTGTTTTTTCAAAATTTGGGTTTGTTTTCTAAAAAAAAAAAAAATCGAAAGCTAGTAGGTAGCATTTTTTAAAAAAAACTTTTGAACTGCATTTTAATGTAGGGTTTTCTACCGCGTTTTAAGTTGCGTTGACGGATGAGCCAATTTCGTTATAGTTGATCCATATTCAAGACTGTTGGATGCACTCGAGCAAACAAGACTTTGACGCAGAATGCAGGGGTTTAGACAGGATCACTTGCATTAAAGCTCTACCGTTTGTCCTATCGGGTTTGGTTTGCATTTAAATGTTAAGTAAGAATGTGTGTATGGCGCGATCGGAGCACATTGCTTACTTTTTTTTAGTAACTAACCGTAATTATCTCACTAAATAGGTAATTTGTAGTTATGTCCCAAGCTTGCAAAGGGATTTTTTTAAATGTTGAAATGTGCTCTGATCGCCGCCATGCGATCATCCTTTATAAACAACATCCCAAAAATTAAAATTGATTGCGGGGAAAATGGAGGTCGAAAGTGATCCAGACTGTAGTAAAATAAGCTAAATTTTCCCGATCAAGCGAATTTCTAAATATACATTTAAATTTTAGAATGTTAAAAATTGTATAATACTGTTAATTTTTCAAGATGGTCCTTTTCATACTTATATAAGTAATCCGTCTGGGCCCGGGGTAGAATTGGCCTAGAGAAGAAAAAGTAGTAGTAGTAAGAGCGGAGTATATTACTCTCCGAAACTAGAGGCGAGCTCTGGCAATCGTCGTGGGGGGACACCTGCCCTTTCCCTTGACGACCTCCCGACGACGATGGACAATACTCAACGAACGATGACGATGAAAAAAGACGACGACCGCGACGTGAGAACCCCCTTTCTACCATGCAGTACCCGTGGCTGGTTCTGACCAGCATGTGCCTCTCCTCCCCATATCCCTAGGTTAGAGTGGTGCATTATGATCTTACGGTTGGCGCCCCTTACCCAAATAAACCTTAATACTCTAATAGATCATTTTTAGATACATATATGAAAACGGTTAATGGCAATGCACCGCACATTTCACTAGTTCAATCACCCCTTCAAGTCCCCGTAGAAGATTGTTACTGGCACCTAGTAATTACTTTCTAATTTCCAACAGCAATATTCATGGCGAGGGGGGGGGGGGGAATTTCCCTGGTTGTATTTGTCGCTATCGCTACCCCATACGCTGCACTGAATTTGTAAAAATAAAAAGGGTACAATGCAGCTCTTGTTGCGATAATTTTTCTGTGTGACCCCCTTGCCATTAAACATACACCATCGAATGACATTACCGGTTGCACTTTTGAGTGACTGGTAAAAGGTCGACAAACAAAGTTTTATAATATCTTAACAGCCCCGATGTGTTTATATAAAATTTTTGCAGAAATGAAATTAAATAGGAGGAGTATAGAGGTGTAGTTAGGCTTGACAAAATCAGGAGCAAAGAAATTAGGAAGAGAGTTGGAGTTGACAAGTTTTTGTTCAAAATAGGAAGAGAAAGATTGAGATGGGTTTTGGACGTATGAGAGAATTGGACAAAAAGAGAATACCGTGAGCGAATTTGAAAAATTTGGGTATATGAACATAAGAAGACCGGTACACCAAGAAAGAAGTGGAAGGACCAAATAATAAATAATGTTGAAGAGAAAGGTGAGTGTTGGAAGAAATAGCAGCAGAACGCTGTTGAAGGACAGAAGGAAAAGGCCCGGGGATGGTGGTAAGAAGCAAGAAAGAAAAGGACGATATTTTAAGGAGAAGATGAAATGGAAGATGAAGAAAATTTAAGGAGAAGAGAACATGACAGGCTTTGGCAAGCCCGTGATAATAAACCCTTTGTGCCCTGGAAAATCTGTGGTTAGCCATCCCTGACCGGCTTATGTTGGAAGCAGGTGTAAGAAATATATATATATATATATATATATATATATATATATATATATATATATATTACTATTTCAATATTACTATTTGAGGGCGATGGATGGTGATATATGGGGGTTTAACAATTTTACAAATTTAAAACCAATGCCTTCTGGGGATTCAACCGACGTTCTTCAAGTGATATACGCTGTGGGCCAGCGCCCCAATCGTATTATAGTTACCGCAGGCGGCTTCAAGCCATTGATTCACTGTTGTATTACATACATTATATTTATTGATATTTTTCCGCGTATTTAATAAAAAGGGCGTAAAGGTAGCCTTTGTTACTTACTTCCAATGGAAGCAATAACTTAACTAGGAAAACGCTTAAGTCCCGCCGCGTGATGGATGAGCTTTTTTGTAAGTTTTAGTTTGCGTAGGACCACTTTTCCTTTGCAAGGCTTTGTGAAAGCATTTTAGGTGATTTTTGTCAAGTTTCTATTGTTACTTGTTAATTGGTTATAATAAAACAAAAAAAAACTCATATTAAAACTTTTATTCTAGGATTCTGGCTAACTTTTTCAACTTTTTTTTTCAAAAGGTTTCTTACATCAAAACCTTAATGTCCATGTATAATATGAACGTTGAAGGCCCCCCGTTTGGTCAGAATTGGGCCCCAAATGGCACGAAAATATCGCACAAAAAATCGAAAAAAAACGTAAAAGTACGATATTCATGAGAAATATTTCTTCTATTGTACCCAAAAACAATACAGTTCTAAGTTCAGGGGTTTCGAAGGTCCCCTCAATTTTTATAAAGATCGGATATGCCGTTTGTACGGTAGAGAGCGAAAAAAAAAGACAAAAAAAAAACAAACAAAAAAAAACACCCGAGCCAAATTTTTGGGGGTCAGTGAAATTGAAGTCTTCGCTTCGCTCATCCAATTAATATGGATATGGATTTTTAATACAACGTCTATCCTATTAATAACTAATTTACAATGTAGGACAAAACGGGCGCTCGTGTTCGTTTCAGCATGTGATTACTATTAAAAATCCATGGGTTTTACTATGGTTTAACCCTGATTTTTAAAAATGGGTTTTATGCCAAGAAAACCACTGCCTTCTACACATGAATGTTTCGTATTTCCCAGTTGAATAGTTGTGTAAATTATGCCACTACCATCTGAAAATAATTTTGTTCGTGATTTTTTAAGTGAAAATACTCAAAACAGGGAGTCATAAAAACATGTAAATATCAACAAAAAAGTGTAAATATCAACCGATTTTTAAAATTTCAATTTTTTATATTTAAAAAACATTAAAGAACGTAATAAAAAATTTAATTTTAAAATTTTAAATTTTACTGCAGGTTTACACTGGTAAATAATGTCGAAAATGTGAGATTTTTCCAAGATGGCGTTTGTTTTCGAACTTCTCAGTAATTTTTTTAAAAAATCGCATTGTGTTGTTAGTAAATCTACGAATTTTTAAAGAATTCATGGTTAAGTTTTGTGTCTATGGTAAAAACACAAAACCCTCCACCCCCAACCCTGAGGGGGTGGGGGGGGTGACACCTAAAATTTTTATCAATCTAAATGTATAATTAACCCAATTTGGTAAAGTGTTGTTGCTCCATCACAAAAATCGAGCGGGAAACGTTTGGGTTACCTACTATTACTCGTTTTTCGATTTTGTTTGGCTTTTTCACCCGAAAACATTTTTTTTTTTTCGGGTCGCGGGTATTTTTTTGGCGATAATTTTGATCTATTCTCGTGGAGGTGCGTCCAAAACGAACGAACGACGTGAGAAACTAGGGCGCTTCAACCGGTTAGGTCATATTGCGCCGCCTGTGTTTATGACAATTGACTAGATGAGTTAATGGTGTGTTTGATTATTATTTTATTATTATTATAATTACAATTACAATTATTACTATTATTATTATTATTATTATTATTATTATTATTATTATTATTATTATTATTATTATTATTATTATTATTATTATTATTATTATTATTATTATTATTATTATTATTATTATTATTATTATTATTTCAAATTTAAGGCTTTCGCGGCCCGGTAAATAATTAACACAATTTATTGGTCGGGACATTTCGCCGCGTCGAATCTGCTTTAATTGCTTTTGACGTTTCAGCCCAACTGTGTGGGCTATCCTCAGAAAAACAAGATATTAATTCTTAAAAACTTACAAAAATAAAAGCCCAGACAAGGCGTTACATAGAAAAACAAAATCACAAAACAAACAGTTACCATGACCAGGCCCCGCCTTCTATAAACATGCGTTTACATTCTTATGAAGACTTCTTACACCCAAAATATGTAATATTTTGGGTGTAAGAAGTCTTCATAAGAATGTAACGCATGTTTATAGAAGGCGGGGCCTGGTCATGGTAACTGTTTGTTTTGTGATTTTGTTTTTCTATGTAACGCCTTGTCTGGGCTTTTATTTTTGTAAGTTTTTAGAATTAATATCTTGTTTTTCTGAGGATAGCCCACACAGTTGGGCTGAAACGTCAAAAGCAATTAAAGCAGATTCGACGCGGCGAAATGTCCCGACCAATAAATTGTGTTAATTATTATTATTATTATTATTATTATTATTATTATTATTATTATTATTATTATTATTATAATTATTATTATTATAATAATTATTATTATTATTATTATTACTATTGATGTCCAAAATGTACGCGTTTATGCCACTCCTCGGCGGAGAAAACGTCGTCCGTGGAAAACCTCGCTTTCCGCTCCCAGTCCGTGCGTTAACAGAGTATAGTACTTATGCGGACCACAAACATATCTTAAGATGAATGAAGATCTAATTAGATCTTACTGACGGCGACGTGAGAAAATAGATCGCTTCAACCGGTTAGGTCATTTGCGCCACCCGAGACATCGTAAGTAAGTTTATGGTGTGTTTGAAATTGATGAAAATAGTAACAGCAAAAAAAAAATATTTATTGAAATAAAAAATGTGAGGAAAATGGGTTAATTTCATTTTGTGAAATATATCAATTATTGAGAACTTTAGAAAGTGTGTCACCGTTATCCTATGAGAGAATTGTTCTTCGTGTGATTCGGAGAGATCAAATTGCTGTGCGCAAAGGCGTCAAAAAAAGTTAACATTCTGCTAGCATATGATGTACGGCAAAAGGTACACCACATGTGTCACATCTGATCTGGGAGCAGTGATACTTGTTTTGGCCTACACTACAACCTCACTCAATATAAAAGTCTAAATAATACGTTCATAGTTAAAAGTTAATTGTATAGAAACTTATAGACGGGGAGAGTATGTGGTGGTTACAAAGTTATGTCACTTTTTTATCAAGAAAACTTGTAAACCAGGAAGCCCGCCCAACATGCGCGATTATCAAACAAAATATTCGCCAGGAGTGGCTCACTTGAACGTAAACGGTATTGGAAAGCTTGGAACGGGGATGTAAGAATCAAGGGCGCTTAAACCGGTTTAGGTTATATTGCGCTCCTGTGATGTTGTTTATAATAAATATTGAGTTTGTTATTTGTTTGTTATATTGTTTTCAAACATTAATTAAAGAAAAAAATGTGATGGGAGATGATAATAATAGCAAAAGAGAAGTAAGTTATTGTGAGAAAATCAAATTATTTTGATGGATGAATTTTTAGGTTTTGCTTGTCTTGGTTCATTTGGATTAAGGACGCGTCAACCGTTAGGTCATAATGCACCACTCTAACCTAGGGGGGGGGGGGAGGAAAAGGGGCCATGCTGGTCAGATTGTCACAAAATGGTTTGCCATTGATGGTTAAGGACACTTTTTCAGGTGTTCGAAAGGGCAATTTCCAGCAGTGGTTAGAAGGGCCAGCAAGTAGCCATCACTTGTTATAATAAGGCATGGCTGGGTTCGAATTAGAAATAAAGAAAGTTTGTCGACGTTCTTTATTATAATTATGAAAGAAGCCAGTCATATGATTGGGAGAGATGTAATTGTGTGCGCAAGGTATCATATTCGGGCCTGATAAAAACAAAGTTATCTTTGATGTTCAACTGAATGTTTTTAGTTTATTTGGATTAAGGGCGCCTCAACAGTGAGGTCATAACGCGCAACTGAATGTTCAAACTCAGGACCAGACGAACACAAAGTATACGGCGCTCTGTTCAAACTGGAAGTAGAGTTAACACGGTATTGCTTGCGACTCTCACGCTACCGTGTGAATAACACTTTTAAGTAAGGATGGCCGGTGTAGGTGACTAACCAGGTTATTAGGGTGTTAGGTAACTGATAAGAAGGTTTCTCAACTTCATTAATTGGGAAACACTCCCGTAGGTCCTGATTCCCCGTGAGATAGATTGTTTAATTCCTGGATTGATGTCCATATGATAAGGGAATGCCCGAGGGCGTCACAGAGGACTCACTACCATCATTCGCATTAAACTACTGAAGAAAAACCTCGGGGAAAACTTTCAGTCAGGATTGCCGCGTGGTGGGATTCGAGCCCGTGACCTCCACTCATTCAAAGTCTCACACACTACGTATGACTATCTCTTTGCTTCAGAGTTAGAGTGATCTCGAATTACTTGCGACTCGCACGCTACCCGTGGTGAAATTGAGGAGACTAGCGAGCTTTGTAGACAATTTCTCAAACTAAACTATGCACACGTATCTCTCTTCTCCGACGACTGCCAGAGCTTGCCTCTAGTTTCGGGTAGTAGTATACTCCTCTTTTTACTAGCTGATGTTTGCGAGGTGGTTGTTTTCTCTTAAATGGCCTTGTACGATTAGCAGAGCCATGCTCTGTAATTGTTCTTTGTACAATGTACAATGGAATTGAAATAATATGAAAATGTCTGCAAAGTTATAAATAAGATAGTTGTTGTTATCATTGGATAGAAGACTAAAACCACTAAACTTCATGTTCTATTATAAGTTCCGCTGTGTTGAGAAATGTTTTAAAACAGTTTGAGACAGGACAAATCAACGAACCTTTCACGGTCTGGTTGTCTGAGCGCGGAACTTGGTTGGCGACTACATCAACTGAAGCCGTGGACACCTGAAACACAGACAAGAATAGGGAGACTTAGATTGGATGGATGTTGTGTACATGATTTATTTGGATTGACGGAGCGTCAAACCTTAGGACATATTGCGCCACTCTATCTTAGGGGATATGGGAAGGGGGGGGCGCATGCTGTCAGAACCAGCCACGAGTAGGGGGAGGAAGAAGGGTTTCTTACTTCATGGTAGTCATCGTCTTTTTCATCGTTCCTTGTGTAATTGCCATCGTCTTCGATGATGTCGTCAAGGGAAAGAAGAGGCGTTCCGACGACGCTTGCTAGAGCTTGCCTCTAGTTTTGTAGAGTAATACACTCCCCTTCTTTAAAATCTGATGATTGTCTGGTGGACTTTCTGTCTTGAATCGCCTTATACGATTAGCAGAGCCATGTTTTGGCCAGTTCTACCCCGGGCCCCAGACGGAGAAAACTAAACTCGCCATAAATAAACAAAAATTTGGCGCCATTATTCAAGATGACCGTCAAATAACATTTCAAATAAATCTCCTTTTCGTTATTCAATGAAATTGATGGCTACTATGTATGGAGTACAAATATTTACATGTTCACTAATTCGATTCCGATTTTTTCTAGCTACATACTCGATTCTAATACGAATATTTTTGCATTATTGATATTCGAGACGATGAGTGGTGATAGATAGGTTGCAGGAAAGTTACTAAATCCCATGCCTTATACTGGACATGAACCCGCGACCTAGTTAGTGTCAAAACACAATGAGACAGATGTAGCCACTATAGAACCCCTGGAGAAACTAGGGCGCTTCAACAGAGTGGGTCATATAGCGCCGCATGTGATATCCTTAGTGAATAAATTTCTCGAGTTTGTTGTTTGTTGATGATAACTATAGGGCTAGGATGTTCCTGACATCTCCTGGTTTTTCTATTGGTAAATACATGCCTCATAAATAGTTCTAAGTTTGTTTTAAGGCTCTGGGACAAAATCTACCTCGGGCCCAGACGGGGGTACGTCGTGGTCGTCATCGTCTATGTCTTCGTTTGTGTTGTCATGTTGGTGTCGTCGGGGAGGTCGTCAAGGGATGGGGAGGGTCCACGACGACGACTGCCAGGGCTCGCCTCTAGGTTTCGGGATTTATGTTGCTCGTACAGAAATGAAAGGAACCGCAGACACAATGAGCTGAAACCACCTGTGATTCCCTGCAAAGAGTAGTGTTCCAAAAGATTACGGAGACATTCACAACACGACGCCGTGAGAAAACTAGGGCACTCGAACCGGAAAGGTCAAATTGCATGGCCAGTGGCATTGTATGTTTAAGAACTGAATTTTCTGTTTGTTTTTTAAATTGTTTTCTCAATTAATAAAGTAATAGAATATGATAAAGATAGAAGTTTTAAAAATTACCATAATTTTGTTGGAAAGATGAACAGTTCAGATAATTAATTATGGTAAAACAAATCACTTCGAATACGGGTTTTAAAAAAGTTTGTCGACGTTATCATAGGCCCTATCCATAGGTAAACATCAACGACTGGGATATTTTTATTTATAAAACCAAGTTTTAAGGATTAAGGGCGCGTCAACCGTCAGTACAGAATACGCCAATCTCGCCTAGGGAAAACGGGAGTAAAATCCTATGCTGGTCAGAATTAGTCACGTGTAGGGGGAGGAACGTGGAGGATTTCGCAACGCGGTAGTCATCGTCTTTGTCATCGTTCGTGTTGTCAATGTCGTCCTTGTCGTCAAAAAGGTCGTCAAGGGAGGGGGGAGAGCTCAACGACGACGACTGCTAGAGCTCGCCTCTAGTTTTGGGGAGCAATGTGCTCCCCTTTTCACAAGCTAGACTCTTTCCTCGAGCCATGCTCTGGGTCTAGCTAGGAATAGTTTCGCAAGTTAGATAGAGTTTCTTGTTAAAGAGTTATCCCCAACAAAAACAAAAGTTTGTAAAAAAAAAAAAAAACAGCAGCCAAGCTCTCTTTCAAAACTGTTCGGCTGTGAATGCTGTGGAGGAGGGGTCCACGCCCATGCCCACGGGTAGAAGAGGACAGGGGAGAAATCTCACGTCGCGATCGTTATTGTCTTTGTCATCGTCGCCGGTGGTTGTCAAGAGAAAAAGGGCAAGGTCCCTGAAGACGATTCGGGGAGAAAAATTATAAATTTTAATGAGAAATTTAGAAAGTTTTTCGACGTTATCGTATGGTAGAAGTTCCTCATATGATTGGGAGAGATCAAATTGCGTGCGCAAGGCATCATATTTGGTACATTCTGTTAGCATATGATGTACGGTTAAAGGTACATCACATGTGTCACATCTTGCAATAAATATTTTCTCTGGTTAAGAGATATCCGTGAGTCAGACGTGTGTGGCCTACACAACAACCTCCTCAAATTAAAGTTTAAATAATATGTTGTTATTTTAAAAGTTAATTGTATACAACTAATAGGCGTGGAAGTGTATGTGGTGGCTACAAAGCAATGTCACTGTTTTATTAAGGACACTAATCATGCTCAAATTTTAACCAAGTTTGACCCCACCCCTCACACGCGCGATTATCAAACAAATATCTGCCAGGAGAGGATCACTTTTGAACGTACGCTTAGTTCAGCAGATCAATAAATAAATTAAGTCCTTTTTACAGTCAACACACTCAGACATTTTACTGATTTAGTGGGGGACAGTAATCCAAAGCAATCAAGCCAACCATGTAGGCCCCGACGCAATCGACGAGTGAGCGTTAACCGCGGATAACCCGCGGGTCAACGCCAGAATCAACAAGGCCGATTCAGAACAACTTTAAATATATTATGTGTCTTTTTGCTAGGGCGGCTCCAAAATCACCGTTTACAAATTCCCAAGACAAGAACTGATGGACTTTAGTCCAAATCAGGAGTTAATAAAACTTCAGACTTTTGAGGGAACCGATCCCTGGACCTTCTGCTTTGGAAGCTGAGCCGCTAACCACCAGACCAAGGAGTCACAGGATGATGATACGTTCAACGGCGACATGGGAATCTAGGGAGCTCCAACCTGTTAGGTCATATTGCGCCGTCTGTGATAGTGTTTAATAAAATATTCAGATCGTTATATTGTTTTATAAATTACTAAAAAAAAGAAGGTATGGAAATGTTAATAATAGCAAAAGAGACATAAGTTATTTGAAGGAAAATAATGTGATTATGATGTCTGAATTTTAAGGTTTGACCTGCCACAAAATGGTTTAAATTGATGGCTAGACACTTTTCAGGTGCTCGACAGGCAATGTCCAACAGTGGCCGAAGCGCCGGCAAGTAGCCATCACTTCACCCCACTTACGTTTTGCTGGGTTCATATGCGAGTTTAAGTAAGCTTGTCGCTGTTATCATATGATAGAACCTAGTCATATGATTGGGAGAGATCTAATTGCGTGCGCAAGGCATTATATTCCTGCCTGACAAAACCAAAGTAATCTTTGATGTTATACTGAATGTTTTTAGTTTATTTTTATTAAGAGCCCGTCAACCGTGACGTCATAACGCGCAACTGAATGTTCAAACTCAGGACCAGACGAACACAAAGTATACGGCGCTCTGTTCAAACTGGAAGTAGAGTTAACACGATATTGCTTGCGACTCTAACGCTACCGTGTGAATAACACTTTTAAGTAAGGATGGCCGGTGTAGGTGACTAACCAGGTTATTAGGGTGTTAGGTAACTGATCAGAAGGTTTCTCAACTTCATTAATTGGGAAACACTCCCGTAGGTCCTGATACCCCGCTGAGATAGATTGTTTAATTTCTGGATTGATGTCCATATGATAAGGGAATGCCCGAGCACGCTAATAACAGAGAGAACCAAGTCAACCGTGTCGACGCTGCCACCACCAACGAGCGAGCATTGTCCAAGCACAGACCGGTATTTTAAACAGGAAACACCGACCCAACTTGTTGGACACGATGCCTCACGCTTACCAACGCCAGCGAGGCGGATTTGGTTTATTTGGATTAAGGACGCGTCAACCGTTAGGTCATAATGCACTACTCTAGCCTAAGGGGGGGGGGGGGGAGGAGGGGCCCATGCTGGTCAGAACCAGCCACGGGTAAGGGGAGGAAGGGGGGTTTCTCACGTCGCGGTCGTCATCGTCTTTGTCATCGTTCGTTGTGTCATTGTCATCGTCGCCGGGGGTCGTCAAGGGAAGGGGGCAAGATCCCCGACGACGATTGCCAGAGCTCGCCTCTAGTGTCGGGGAGTAAAAAAAATACTCTGCTCGAACTAGCTGATGTTTGTGAGGTGGACTTTTCTCTTGAATCGCCTTTTACGATTAGCAGAGCCATGCTCTGGGCCAATTCTACCCCGGGCCCAGACGGGGTACCAGCGAGGCGGACAACGGACCGGTCTGGGGTTGAATTTAGACTCCCACACATAAGTATGACTGCAGATTTACTGCGCTCGTCGTGGCACTTGAGTCTAAGAGCATGCATGAATTAAATTAATTGATTAAATCACCATTTGTTTTTGTAAAATTAAAAACAGCTAAACTGGGATCCTTTTGCAAGCTTATTTTTCGGAAAATAAATTTGTGTAGATTCAATTAACGGAAAGTAGCATGAACTTAATTTTGGGATTATTTCTTTTACTAGGAAAACGCTAAAGTCCCGCCGCGTTGATGGATGAGCTTTTTGAAGTTTTTAGTTTGCGTGGGATATCTTAACTTTTACAAGTGCTTTGGTGTTGTTGCCTACGCATTGAAGGTGATTGTTGTCAAGCTTCTATTGTTTCTTGTCAATGGTATTATTTATCGTAAAAAACTTATATTAAAAGCTTATTTCTATAAATTATGGCTAACTTTTTCAACTTTTTCTTCAAAAGATACTACATCACCATAACCTTAATGTCCATGTATAATATGAACGTTGTAGCCCCACCCGTTTGGTCAGAATTGGCCCAAATGGTACGAAAATATCGCCACAAAAAGTCAAAAAACGTATATTAATAGCTCTATTTCTCTAGATTCTGGCTAACTTTTTCAATTTTTTCTTTTAAAAAGCAATACATCACCATTACCTTATTCCATGGAAATATAAACGTTGTACCCCCACCGTTTGGTCAAAATTTGGCCCAAAGGGCACGAAAATATCGCACAAAAAATCAAAAAAAAATCGTAAAAGTACGATATCAGAAAAATTTTTCTTGATTGTCCCCAAAAAAAACGTGGAAAGTCTAAGTTCGGGAAACGAAGGTCGTGTAAAATTTTTCATAAAGATCGATATTTTTGCCGGTAGAGACAAAACAAAAGACGGAAAAACAACAAAAAAAAAAAAACAACCGAGCAAAATTTTTTTGGGGGGGTTTCGGTGAAATTGAAGTCTTCGCTTCGCTCACCCAAAACAAAAATTTGAAAAAAAATGATATTTTACTAGTTTTTTTTGGGGGTTTTTTGGATGGGGGCGCGCAACCTTTGGGCAAAACCCCACATTTACCAAAGGGGGGAGGAGGGGTCCTTGGTCAAAACCCACCCAGGGGAAAGGGGGAGGAAAGGAGGTTCTCCGTCGCGGTCGTATTTTCTTTGTCATCTTTCGTTTGTCTTTTCGTCTCATGTAAGGGGTCGAAAGGGGGGGGGCAAGCCCCCCAACAAAGTTTCCCAGAGCTTGCCACTCTTTTGGGGGGAGTAAAATACACCTTCATACTAGCTGATGTTTGCGAGGTGGACTTTTTTTTTGAATAGCCTTTTTCGATTAGCTGACCCTGCTCTAAACCAATTCCCCCCGGGCCCCCGAAATGCTTTTTTCGATAATTTAACAATTTTGAAAATCCCCATACGCAGTTTTCAAAATATTTCAAAGTTGTATGCAAAATAGTTCATGGTGATATTTAGTAAACCCTTCTTCTAATTTTGGGGGGGGGGGGCACCTAGAACCTTTCCCCGGTACGCCACGAGCGATTTTTTTTAAAACTTTTTTAAGAACAATCAATTTTCTCATACGAAAAGCCAAAGCGTTATGACACAGTGGAAGCCATGTGTTTAGCTGAATCTAGCGCATTGGTCTTTCCCCCTAGCTACTAGGGTAGGGATCTTATGTTCCCCGGGGAAATCAACAATGGGTGCTCACTCGTTAAAAAATGACTTGGGTTTTTTTAAAATTTTTAAAATTTTTTCGGGGAAACCTGTTATGGGGGGCAATTGCCCCCTCTTCAGGGGAACTAGGTTGGCGGATAGGAAATTGGAAGGGATGTCCGAGGGCTGTTTTAAAAGGACCAATCCCCTTTCATTTCCTTAAAGACTGAGGAAAACCCCGGAAAAAACCTTCAGTCAGGATTGCCCGGCTCGACGGGATCGAACCCGGGACCCCCCGAACAAGTCAGCGTTAGCGCCGAGCCCAAAACTGCCGGGTTTTTGGGGTTTATTCCCCAAAACGCCAAACAAAATTTTAAAGGCAAAACATTCTGAAAACACAGCTGTGCGAAGTCGGAAACCTTTTACGATTAGCCTGCAGTACATGCTCTGGGCTAGACTCTTCCCGGGGCCCCAGATTTTGGTAGGGGAGGTCCCGGTTTTAAGTCTATCTGAGCACTTTTACCAAATTTTTTAAAAACGAAAAGGAAAAAAGGCTGAATTTTGGGTAGGAAAAAAGAACTTGAAAAATAAAATTTTTTTTTTTTTTGAGCGGGGCATAAGGCCCATTTTTGCCTTTTAATGAAATTTTTTGGGTAAATAAAAAAAAAAAGTTCAAGGTAAAAAAACTTTTTTTAACACACTTAGTTGTTCTGGTTTGATACAAGGAAAATTATTTTTTTAAAAAACGTTGATCACGATTTTTTTTCGGCCCCGGTTCAAAACTCTTGTTTGTACCATGTGACAAAAATTCGCACATCGCATTTTTTTTTAAGTTTAAATTTTTGTTTTTTTTTCATCATTGTGATGAGAGAGGAAAGTTCAAGCTGGTAGAACCATTGCCACGGACCACGGAAAAGGGGGTGTGGTGGGGTTTTTGGGTGGGGTTCTCACGGGGTTGCCATAAAAAAAAATTTCGGTTGTCTTGCTTATTTCAGTCAAAGTGTTTTGAGTCGTCCAAATGAGTAGATTTTCACATGTTGGAAATGCTGAGTATTTGCAGTTGTAAGATTTTTTTAAGGGGAGTAGGAGGTGCCAAGACGGCTGCAAGAGATCGCCTCTAGTTTGGGGGGGGGGAAAGTTTAATTGGTACCAAATTTGGATTTTGTCTTTATTTTTATATTTTGCTTTTTTAGCTTCGTACGCCCCCCCCCCCCCTCCCCCCCCACAACAAAATTTTTCCTTAGCCCCGGATCGTATAAGGACTTGTCAATTACCTATTATATTTTTTGTTAACTTTTTTGTTTTTATAACGGGTTTTAAGAGGTTTGATGGGGCTAGAAGTTAAAGATTTTAGTGACCCCAGCCTCTGCCCTTGTCTAACCTTTCCCAAACCACCACTTTTTGTTTTACTTGCTGGCACCAATATTTTTTGATTGACCCTAAATTACTTTGCGGGGTTTTTTCAAAACCCGACCTCCTGCTCCCCCCAAATATTTTTGGGATATTTTAGTTATTTCCTAAGAAAATTTGGGGAATTTCTTCATCTGTTATAAAAATTTTTAATGCGTTAAATGTATTTCTGAAACCAAACCATTCCCTATTAATGTTATGGTTTTTGGCAAAAGTTAAAATATCCCTCGGTTTGATCCCGGGTGCCCCTTTGGCCCGGTGCACCCCTTGGAGCGGGATAGTGTTCATAGGCAAAAATTTTTAACGACGGGGGACACTAGGGCGCTTCACGGGAAGGTCTTTTGCGCTGCCTGGTTTTGTAAGGAATGAAATGTCCAAAATGGTGTGTTTGATGAAAATATTTTTTTCAGAGTTTATTATTGAACGATAATGATAAGGGGGCGATAGAAATAGAAAAACCCAAAATTTTGAGTGGAAATAAAAAAATTAAAGAAATGTGTAGATGTGAACTAAATTTTGTTAAAAAAATTTTTAAAATGAAAATTTTATAAATTTTTGTGGGAATTTTTTTAAGGTGCTTTTATTTTTCCCCGGGGTTTGGGTGCGCCGCGGGCGACGCAGTACCCGCAAAATCGCACCGAAATCGCTCGTATCGTTTACTGTCCCGCGCCGCCCGCGCGCGCGAGTTTTTGATTTTGGGAAAATACTGTTTTTTTTTTTGTATCTGTTGGCAAAAATGGAGGTAGACGAGATCAAGATTCGATAAATCAAGTAGCTCTTTTTAAATTACCCAAAATTTTTGGCTCGTAAGCTGATTGCTTAGCAATTTATCAGTGTAAACCAAAAATTTTCCGTATGCCAAAGGGGTTTATATACGCCTATTCCCAAAAGGGGCAGGAGGGGGGGTTTCCATGAAAAATCTTATTGCTAAAATGAGTTAGGTATGGAACAATTTTTTAAATTTTTAATAAAATGACCCGTACAGTTTTGATGAACTTTTTGGGTCTCGTGGACCTACCAAAAAAAGAAAAATTTTGCCAAAATGATGAAATGGCGAGTCGGACGGGGTCAAAAACATTGGGTATGTTTACTTCCTCCTAGGCCTATCATATAAATCATTTCATGGTTTTTCTCCAAAAGGTCCAAACCTAGGGATAAGCTAGTTCACCTACTATTTTTAAATAATGAACCCAAATTTTTGTAAATCCGCACTCGAAATTTTAGTAAATAATTATTTAAATACTTATTTTCTTTCAAGGTATTTGGCATCTGGAGCATATCAATCTCTAACTTTGCTTCAGAGTGTCAAAAAGTTCTTTTCAAATATTGTTCAGTACCTGCGTAGCCATCTGGGAGTTTTAAGCCCACTTGTATTTAGGGAGCCGACATAGGAAAACGGGTTGTTTTACAAGCGAAAAATTTTTAACCGAGGGAACTTTCCCAAACTTGCGGGCAATGGAGGGAAAAACAGTTATCAGAAAGGGGGTAGAACCATCAGTGACGTGGAAACGGGGGGAAAGGGGGCCCCAAGGGGCCCCCGCAACTTTGGTCGGGGGGGGAAAGGGGGGGTGGCAAAACGCCCATGAGTTAAAATATTTTTCCCAGAATTTCCGAGTAAAATCCCCTTACACTTGTACACTAGTATATTACCATGTCCCATATTTAATGTTATCACACAAAAATCCCTATGACAAAAAAAAAACTAAACTCTGACTCTGTTTATACATTGACAGTAACCTCGGTAAAACAAATTGTTTGACTAGTTTGTTTCGTCATTACTAAAAAATTAGGTTGAAATTTAATAAAAGGGGGCCACTTTTCTTTCATTTCTAGATTTTTAGATCGCAAATAGTTACTGTTAAACAAATTTATAGAGTCCGAGTGCTGTTAAACATGACGAAATAATTTATGGACAAAAGATCTTTTATGAAATTCTACCCTACATCCATAGGGTTTTTAAAATTTTAAATGAAAAATAATCTAAAAACGTCAAAGACATAAAATATTATTTTTTTTTACAGCCAGCCAAAAGCGGATCTCAATACTATAATTTTCAAGGTTCGAACAGCCCCGTGTTACTGGCGGCCTGTGATGAGATTATTGTTTTACTCTACTAGACATTGGGGCATGGGAAGGCAGAGTGATGGGGGGGTTTAAAATTAAAATTTGGCAAAGAAAAATGCAAGGCCAAATGAATCTGCCCCCCACAAACGAATCCAGGATCTGAGGGGTAACCCCCTGTGTTCGTTGCGGACGCAGCTTTTCCCAATGTCAAAACCCCTTTGAAGACCATTTCCCGGGGGGTCTTTCGTGGAAAAAGGGATTTAAAATTACCCGCTAAGTCGAAATCGTGGGATAATTAAAAACGTTTTTTGGCACCCTAGTGAAAGGTTCCCAATTTTCACGGCAAACTGGCCAACATAGAATACTTTAAAAAGGCATGTGTATGTTTTCCCCAAACTACCTACAACGTGAAGAATAGGTCGTCTTCCAAGAGTCGCCTTTTATTGCCCCGCCAATTCGTTGTCGTAAAACATGTGGCTTCAGAAGGCGAGTGGAGAAAAATGGTTAGAACAAAGGGTTTTCTCCGGAACCTTGGAAAACCCAAGTCACATACTACACCCGAAGGCTGAAAAACCAGAAACGAGTTTGCAGACTCTTCATAACGAGGGCCAAATTGAATGGCGGGGAAAGCAAGCAGGGCTGGAAAAAATGGGTTTAAATAAAAAATTTAAAATTGATTTTAAGTTTGCAAGTTTTTTTTAAAAATTCAATTTATATTTTTAACATCTTAAAGCGAGTGGGCCGCTTCCCCTTTCTGGCAACCCCCTTGAGGAAAATTTTTTAACCATTTCGCCAAAATGGTCATTAAGTCCTTTGAGGCAGTGGGGGTTGGTGGCGGTATGGGGGGATTTTCGAGAGCGCACGGGCGCGCATCGATAGACGTGCCCCCGGGGCGTCGCTTACTGATCTAAAACACAAAAATTCCCCTTCAAGTTTTAACATGTTAGTTAATAGTCCACTAGCTTTTGATTGATGAATTTATTTTAAATCAGTTTGTTTCACATAAATAATAGTTTTTGGTAAAAAAAAACACTCGGGTTTTTAAAAACTTTTTGTTTGACCTTTGAAATAAATTGAATTTAAAAAGTAATTTGTTTTATCTAGTTTTGTATCTAGCTCATCAAAAATTTTACTTTGAACTATAGCTGTTTGTTTTTTTTTATTGGGGGCCTAACCCCATCTCGAGGTGACGGTGGTATTGATGCAGTCGACGTAGTCCTTTTTAAAGTAGGTCTAGTATCGATTGACTGAAAACGACGACGACGTGAGAAACTGGGGCGCTTCAAGGGTTGGGGTCTATTGCGCCGCCTGTGAATAAAAGTAATGAGAAGAGTTAAGCGGTATGTTTGTGTGAATTGTTTTCAAAGTGTATAAATAACAAAATAAATTGAAGATGAAGAAAGTAATAGCAAAATAAAATTATGTATGTAAATGAAAAATAAAGAAAAGAAAGAAATGTGTATAATTTAATTAAAGGGTTGTTAAATAGTTTAATTTTGGGATGAGAAATTGGAAATTTGTCGCCGTTTGATATGATAGAATTTCTTCATATGATTGGGAGTCAAATTGCATGCGAATGCATCTTTTGGTACATTCTGCTACCATAGATGTAGGGGTTAAAGGTACATCACATGTGCAATTGGGAATAATTTTTTCTTGGTTAGAGATACCGTTTTTTACGCTGTGTGCCCTATAAAAGTCTAGAAAATACCACCTCTTCTCTACTGAGAGTCGAACAAGGTGGACAAATTTTGTTAGTCCATGGGGGCATCACACTACGAAATTTGTTTTTTTTGCAACAACCCCAAGATCTTGTCGAAAATCCAAAAAACCCTTTGCTTAAACCCACTCTTGCATTGAAACGGGAACTAGTTAAAATCAACGTCGCGACGGGGGGGGGCTTTCCTTAGCAGCCCTTCCGTGTTCATTTCCCTCTTGCCACGTGTCCAGGTATCCAGCAAAACTCTATTTATCCCCTTAGAGGTTAGTTTTTCTAAATAGAATATGTCTTGTACCAAATGATGACTTAATACATGGTTCAAAAGTTGAAGTGAATTTAAACTATCTAACCAAAAGGTATTCTCCACAACGACAGCGTAAAATGTTTTTAAAGAGCTTCACGGATGCGAATAACTCTGCGTGAAACTGAACACACGTCGCTAGCCTAAAACTTTCAGTTAAGGGGAACAAAAAAAGCACTTCCAACCCTTGTTCTAAATTTTTTGGACCCATCTGTGAATCCCAAAGTAAACCTTGATGTCTGGAAAATCTCTCAAAAGTTAATTTGAAAAATATGAAAGTGATTTTTTATCAAAACGAAAAAGGGTAAAATAAATAATCGGCTCTGGTGTAAACCGGGGCGGGTTTTTGCTAATACAAAATTAAAAATTTTGGCAGGATGAAATTCTATAAGATTAAAACAAAGTTAATCTTAATCCCGTTGGAAGAGATCCCTTGGGGTTTGTTATCAAAGGTCTGACATATTCTTTTAAAAAAACATTCCGTTTTTGCTGGAGGGTTTGGGCATGCTTTAATTTTCATTAAAAACGTCCATAAAAGGGGTTTCTCCGTTCTGCCAAGGGACACACCTGACTCAGCATACAAGCTGCTCCCGGGTTTTTTTCAAAATCACCAGAGCAATAAATACCCAATGGGGGACAGTGTCAGAATTTTAAGGGGTTTGGTTTTACTTGCTGAAGGTATACAAAACAGCCTGTCCATTTGGACAAACTAGAGATCCAAAAAATTCTAAACATGCAAGTCCTTCTGCCCCCCACGATAGTGAAAACTTTCAATAGGTTATTTTCAACATGCATTTTTGCGTAACTAACAACGTGGTCTTTCCAATTTTGCTTTTTGTCAAACACCATCCCGAAAACGGACATTTTTTTTGAATAGAATTCAAACCTTGTTAAACTATTTTTGGGGGTCATTTGGATTCCTTAAAGACGGCAAAAGTGAAATGCACGATTTTTCGGGAGAGAATCTGTCCCCCGCTTTCGAGCCCATTTATTATATTGTTTTTCCATTTGAGTGTCTTTGAGCTTTTTTAATAAATTTTTTTTGATCAAAAAAAAAATTTCCCCCAGGTCATCTAAAAATAGGCAGGGAATTTAGGCTCTTGGGTACAATCCATACACTGTTTATTCCATAGCAAACAGTGATACCGACAAACCGAGCCTTGGAAACCCCTGTTCCATGAGAACGAGTTACAGTACATTTTAACACGTACTTTGAAAATTTTATCTTTTAAAAAGTTTTCTAAAAATTTTGGCATGTGCCCTCTAAAAACCCCCCTTGTGAATCTGTTTTAAGTATATTTACCTCCATGTTTGTCGTATGCTTTTTTCAATGTCAAAAAACACACCCAAAGCATCAATCAATCAAACAAAGGCTTGGGGGATTTGCAGATGCAGACTGGGCTAAAAGATAAGTTGGAAGCAATCTTGTTCTGGTTTTTTGTTAAAAAACTTGCAGGCGGGGGGGTCTGCTGGGAAAAACAGAAAAAAAACCATGGTGACTTTGCCACCACTGAAGCTGAAATGTCACCTTCCCCCCTTACCAAAAGGGCATTTTTTTGTTGTTTTAATTTTAAATCTTGGGCCTCGGGGGTACGGAAACCTTTTTTTAAAACTAATCAGGTTTGTATTTTAATGACAAAACATTCGCTGTTAAAAAAAGGGAAATGTATGACGAAGGGAACGTTCTAAGCAATTTGATGTAAGATTACTTTGTGAAGGAAGCTGTAAACAACTCTTGTGACCATCAAATATGTGTCTACGGACAAATTTGGGTGACATCTTTTAAAAACCCTTTGTTTAAATCAAAAAATAACAATTTGTTGGGGTTTAAACTTGCCTTGATTAAGTCTTGGGGCATTCAAAACCCGATTGTAGGGTGTTGGAAAAAATTTTAATAGTAAAAACTAGTTTTCATATGTAAAACCATTAATTTAAAATTTCAACTCACTGCCTTTCAAAAACTGTTTTTGTCATGTATGCCTGCTTCATAAAAAAAACCTCACTTCCCTTTTCCAAACAGCAAAAATCAGTTTTTCATTATTCCCCTCCGTGTTTAATTCAAATAAACGACTGACCTAAAAACTTTTGCACCCAAAAAAAACAACCTCTATTTTTTTAAAAGTATGGTCTTTTCTAATCTAGCGATGTTTGTTAAATAAACTTTGTTTCTCTTCTCGATTTGCGTAAGGAAAACCATGCCTGGGTCAATTCTACCCCGTAAAAACGGGGAGTTTGTGGATTAAAAAATTTTTATAAAACATTTTGGAGATTGAAGGAATAACCCAAACAATATGCTGCGGGGTGTAGGGGTTTAATACTGAAATTTTAGACAAGAAGAAGGAAGAAATAAGTTTTTTCTATTCAGGGGGCGTCAAATGTTAGGAAAATTGCGCATAATGCTGGGGGCATGGGGGGAAGTGCCCATGCTGGGGCACACCATTTACGGGTAAGGGGGGGAAGGGGTGTTTCTCAGTCGTGATCGTCCTCGCTTTGTCATTGTTTTTTTGTCCTGTCATCTTTGCTGGAATTCGTCAAGTGAAGGGAGGTTCCCCGACGACGATTGCCAGACTCGCCTCTAGTTTTCTAGCTGATGTTTTGCGAGATAGAGTTTTTCTATTACTAATTTAACAACTACAATCCGGGTCTGGGCCAATTCTCCCCCCGGGCCCCGACGGGGGGCCATATGGTTAAAACCAGCTAAGAGTAGGGCTGGAAAGGGGGGTCTCACTTTTTAAATCGTCATCCTCAAGCAGGCTTTGTGTTTTAAAATGGAATCTATGAAAAGGACTTTGGGGTTTAACAAGACGTCGTAAATACTAAGGCGCTTCATCGGGTATGTTGTTTTGCGCCTAATAAAATATTGGAAATTTAAAAAATTTAAATTTTTGTAAGATTTAAATTTTTTTTTTAAGTGGTTTAGGTAAAAAAAAAAGAATATGAACAATTTAAAATTTTTAGCTTTTTAAGTTTTATGGGGGAAATGGCTCGTCAACCGTTAGATCATTATACACGATCTGCCTAGGGGGGGGGGGGGGAAGGGCCCGACAATAGCGCCATAGCTTTGCCTCTAGGTTGGGGGAAAAAACAAACCCCTTTGTTGCGAATGGGCTTCATATTTTTTTTCCGCCTTTTACGATTATTTTTTTGAATTTTTTAAAAATTGTTGAATTGTGTTAAATTTTTGAAAAAAATTCTTTTAAGAACATCATAGAAAGATTGTCGCCGTCCCATATGATAAAAGTTCTTTATTTGGGAAAGATAAAACTGCGATTTATTTTTCAACCAGAAATCCAACTTTTTTGGATTTCGTGTGATTGCCCTGAATTGCTTTTAAACAAAAAAATAAAATAAAATTGTTTTTTTAAAAGTCAACCCACCAGTTAATAACATTTTCAGTGGGGGACAGTAAATCAAAGCGACCAAGCCAACCCTGTAGGCCCCGACCAAATTTACGAGTGAGCGATAAACCCAAACCCAAAGATCGATATTTTTTTTAGGAAATTAGCAACAGTGGGATGACGTGCGAACACCCCCGGAAACAACGCAAGAATCAAAAAGGCCGATTCAGAAAAACTCTGAATCTATTTTTCTTCGTTGCTAGGATGGCTCCAAAGTCACCTTTACAAAACCCCAAGACAGGGAAATGAATTGGATTAAGTCCAATCAGAAGTTAAAAAACTTCGACCCCTTGCGGGGGAAACAAAAACCCGGACCTTCTTACGCTAACCCAAAAGCTAAATACGATAAACCCAAGACCAACGACCCACCAAGAAAAAACGAACCACACAACCTAAACCCTTTTAACCCGGGATAAAATAAAAAGTATTTAAAAGAACTGAAAATGTTTTAAGTTTTTTACGTTTTTTTAATTCTTGATTTAATTACTTATGATGTAAAATTTCTTGCTACAAAAAAACACTACATTACCTTTATTTTCATGTTTTTCAAAAAACAAAAGTCAATAATTTAAAAAATACCATTATGTTTATTTACTTCGACTTTGGGCGCGTCAAACCCTTCGGTTGAAATTTGCCACTCTAATCGGGGGGGTGTCAGAAATCCCGCATAAGACTTTCCTCTCCTTCCCTAGGCTCGAGTGGCAAAAATGGCCTAAAACGGATAACGCGGCCCTTTAAATTTGGT
Source organism: Sweltsa coloradensis (assembly GCA_024449915.1). Classification (NCBI taxonomy): domain Eukaryota; kingdom Metazoa; phylum Arthropoda; class Insecta; order Plecoptera; family Chloroperlidae; genus Sweltsa; species Sweltsa coloradensis. The sequence goes on from JAMZAV010004953.1 coordinate 28,446, forward strand.
CAGATCCATCAAGGGTAGGTAGAGAAAAGAAAAGGTTCTCACGCGCGTCGTCAAAATCATTGTCACATTTGTGTTGTATGGTCGTTAAGTCCGGGTGGGGCGTCAAGGGGGGTGGGGGGAAGTCCCCGACGCGACTGCCGGAGCTCGCCTTAGTTTTTTGGGGGTACTCCCCTAATTGCTAGCTGTGTTTGCGAGGTGGACTTTATCTCTTTCCTCCCTTGTCTATTAGCAGAGCCATGTTGGGCCCAAATTTTACCCCGGGGGCCCGACGGGGGGCGCCCCAAACGTTCACAACGCAACAAAAAAGCGGAGTCATTTGTGATTTCAATTTAAACTTTATCAAACTGTTTTGCAGGACCATTTGGGTTTCCCCAAAATTTCCAGCCACTGTACCCCGGGGGAAATATTTCTCTGAAAGTTGAGACGTGAGAAACTGCTGGGCCTTCAACCCGGGGAGGGCTATTTTGCCGCCGCAATTTTTGTAAGTTAATAAATTGAGATTGTAGTTTTTTTCAAATTAAAAAAAATATAAGGATACAGGATAACAGGAAAATAAATCATTAATTGAAGAATGAAATTTTTTTTTTAAAAGAAAAGCGTAGTGATGTTTAGATAGTTTGTCGATGTTGTCCTCATAGATAAAAAATCTCCAGTATTTGGAGAGCAGATTAGCAGCGCTAATCAAATATCAGGTAAAAATTCTGCCGCAATGTCGCTCCAGGAACAACTTTTATCTTTTTTATAAAATTCCCGGGTAAGACGTTTTAGTTTTCTACTTTTTCAGTTTTTTGTATGAGGGGCAGTCAAACCAGGGCACAATGCGCCACCATGGTTCATAGCCCAGCCAAATTTTGGGAGCGCAAGGGGGGGTTTTTCCTCGCAGAAACAAAGGGGCTTCAACTGTTTAGGTCAAATCGGGTTTTTTTTTATTTTGTTTTCAAAATTAAAAGTAAGAAAAAAATTAATGAGGGAAATAGTGTATCAACAAGAATTTTTTTGTGTGAAAAGAATGTTTTATATAAAAATCAATTTGAAAAACAACAAATAACTGTTTGAAATTTAAAAAGTCGTCGCTGTTACTTGGAAAGGGAATCGGGTTGTCTAAAAAAAATGGGGAAAGGGGGTGTCATCTTAGGACGTCCTCCCGCCCTTAATCTTTGAAATTTTATATTTGCATATCAATATTTGCATAAAGTTTTTGCATGTAGTTTTTTTGGCAAGATTGTTTTAGGGAATTTATGAAATTTTTTTGTTGATTGATGTGAATTTAACTTAAGTAATTTCAAAAACATCACTTGGTCTTGTTCACTTTGGGCCGACCCCTAGAGAGTTTAAGGGAAAAGGGAAACTCTAGATGTTGTTTTCGTGTTCTGAAACAGTCCACAAGGCCATGGACATAGAAAACCAGTCGATTCTTGAAACCGTATGAAAAGAGTTGAATTGTAGAGGAGACGAAAGTCTGCGGGAGTAGAATGAAAATGTTGTGGAGCTAAAACCTAGGGGTCGCGGAGGCTGGGTATTTTCTCATGGGTGAACTAGCGGGCCAGTTTTCTGATGTTATCTGTGTTTGGAGAAAGAGTACGCAGTAATGCAGGTGGATGGGGTTTAAAATACGTTGCAAGGGATCTGTGTTTTTTAATAGAAAGGTCCTAAGTCCCCCTCGTGGGTTTGGGGGCTAGAAGGTTTAGTTCACTTGCAACAAACCTAATTTTATTGGAATTCTCCGAACCTGAAGACTAAAGAGGGGGGGGACTATTTAGCCAGTGACTCGAGGAAAAGGGGTTGTTTTTTCAATTTGTGGGTTGTGATCGGGTCCTGAGGGGGACGTTTTTGTCGGTCGGGGGCCTTCGGGTCGAGTACAGTCGGTTAGACGAGGCAACGAGCATTGGTTTTTTAGGATACGTTCCCTTAAACAAAAAATTAAGGACATACCAAGCTTCGGGTATTTTCCCATCGAGATCTGATTTTGGGGAAGTGAATGTTGTTTTTCATTGTTTTTTTCGGAAAAATTTTAGTTGGTTTTGTCAGTAATGGATTCAAAACAGTTTTTTAATTCTATAAATTGCAAAGTCAAAAAGGGAAAGTCAGTTTTTTAATCAATCTGTTGTCGTCGAGTGGATAATAAAATCACATAATAATCTTTAATAAAAAACTACGTCATCATCGAACATTTTTATCAAACTGTTTCGTCGAAATGATAAATAAAATCAATAATAAAACTTCAATAAAAAAACTACGTCATCATCGGGAAAATTTTTATCAATTTTTTGTCGCGAGTGAAAATAATTCACATAATAATCTTCGTGAAAAAACTACGTCATTATTTAAAAAAAATTGTTATCATCAAAATCGCACGAGTATAAAAAATATACAATCGTCAGTGAAAATTCCATCAAGATCCATATGTTAAACCATTTTATAGACAGGGGTAAATTCCCCCCAAACTAAAAACTGTGTAAAATTCACCCAACCATTAAAAAAGCCGCTGGTATACAACAAGACAATAGCCCTAGGGGTAACCCGTCGGATTCCTCTGATCCCACATCAATAATCATCGCCCTCCCACACACTTTTGGAAATTTGCATCGACAATAGTTGCCGAAGGTGATTACTGCCATGAGGCATTATTGACCAATCTTTTATTTTCTAAACAATTTAATTTCTTGTATAACTTCCATTTTGGTGGGGATGCTTAGGTTTTTTTCAACCTAAAAAAAAAGTTATTTGACTCAATGGGGGGGGCAAGGGTTATTGTATTGTAATAATTAATTTTCAAAAGTGAACTTAAATATGTTAAATTAGACTTTTAAACATAATTTCCTTTTCTCCCCCTATCACCCCCCTGTACGAACAAAACCCTAAACTAAAAATAACATTATTGCCGGGGGATAGTAAAGGAAGCCTGCGTGGTAAAAACAGTTTCCGCCATTGGGCAAAGGGAGAAACCAGATTTGCATACAGGAATTTTTGTGTTCAGTACTGAAATAATTAAATTATACTTGGTTAATTTTTCTTGGATTATTGTGTTCACGTATGAGCTAGTTAAACTTCTATGTAATTTTGTAGCCAGATCCCTAATCCGGGCAACACAGGGTCTGTATCGTTACAATGGTTTGTCGACGAAATGGGAAACTTGGGCACTTCACCCGGTTAGGTCAAATTGCGCCGCCTGTGATATAATGAGTTAATCGAAATGAGTTTATTGTGTGTTTGATTTGACACATTGCCTACATATTATTCGAAATAAGAATACAATTTACATTAATCTTTATTTATTTATCAAATTGATCAAAAAAAAACTTTTAAAATCTTAGTCAAATCTTCTAACATTCCTCTGTCCTTTAATAACAACTGCCTTCTTCTTGACCATCATGTCAAGCTGAGCCTTCATAATGATGTTGCACCAGGAACAGCCTGGTGGAAGATCATTTGCAATTCTATAGTTCCATAGTTCTAGTTAATAGTCACACATCTAGTACCTAATTAAAGGTAAAACAGTCGCACATGCGACAGAGAATTGATGACGACGAAATGAGTTTGTTGTTTATTTGTTTATTTGGATTAAGAACACGTCAACCGTTAGGTCATAATGCACCACTCTAACATATGAGGGGAGGGAGAGGAGGGACCCATGCTGGTCAGTACCAGCTACGGGCAAGAGGAGGAAAGGGGGTTCTCACGTCACGGTCGTCATTGTCTTCGTCATCGTTCGTTGTGTCATTGACGTCATCGTCGTCGAAGGGCCGTCAAGGGAAGGGGGCGTGGTCCCCGACGACGATTGCCAGAGCTCGCCTCTTGTTTCGGGGAGTAAAATACTACCCTTCCTACAAGCTGATGTTTGCGAGGTGGACTTTTTCTCTTGAATCGCCTTTTACGATTAGCAGAGCCATGCTCTGGGCCAATTCTAACCCGGGCCCAGACGGAGAATACGAAATGAGAAACGAAGGCGATTTTACTGGATAGGTCAAACTGCGCCGCCTGTGATATTGTAAGTTGATGTGGTAAGTTCATGGTGTGTTTGATGTTTAGATTGTTTTCCAGGTTTCTATAAAAAAAATGGTGTTGGTGGTGATTGTAAAAGAAAAATTATTAATTTGACTGGAAATTAAAATGAATAAAATTTTGTTTTATAAACTACTTTGAATGAGTAAATAAGAAAGTTTGACGCCGGTATCATATGATAGAAATTCTTCATACGATTGGGAGAGATCAAATTGCGTGCGCAAGGCATCATATTTGGTACATTCTGCTAGCCTGCATATGTACGGTTAAGGTACATCACATGTGAAACGCTTTCAATTGTTAATAAATAACTGAATATTCAAATTTTAATTCGTATTGGCCACAGCCTTGATGTCAAACAATAACAATAAACTTCCAGGTAAACACTTAGCGGTGGCTGTAATATCGTCGATTGTATGTTTGTCTTGAGCGATGTGTCAAAATAAAAACTAACTGCTAGCCGAGACATTTAGACGATCCGTATCCATCTGGGCCCGGGGTAAGATTTGGCCCAGTGCATCCTCTGCCGATCATACAAGGCGAGATAAGAGGCCATCCCGTAAACATCAGCTGGTTAGTTCTAGTTTATTGGGATAGAGGGCGCGTCAACCGTTAGTTCATAATGCGCCACTCTAGCTTAGAGCAGTGGTTCCCAAACTGTGGTACGCGTACCCCCAGGGGTACGTGGGGAGTTTCCAGGGGGTTCGCGATAAAGTCCAGCATAACCAAACATTATTTGTTCTGTCTAATCAAAGTTGGTGACAAAGATAAACCTAAACCACTGTGTGTTATTTGCTCTGAAATTCCTTCCAATAACCGTGTGAACCATCTCTTCTCCGCCGCCATTTAGAAACCAAGCACGTACAATACAAAGACAAGCCTGTAGTTTCTACAACGCAGGCTACATGAACTTCAAGGTAGTGTGATAACAATGCGATCGGTAACATTAGTGACGGTCAAAATGCACTTGAAGCTACCCGACATTGCTGGAAATGAATATTGATTATAATTATTATTAATTATTATTATTAATAAATGATCAAAACAAATTACTGGGAATAAGTTTGTCGCCGTTGTCACATGATAGGTGCGCAAGGCATCATATTATTTGGTACATTCAGAATGTGAGGTTGCATCGATGTCGGCTACCAGTGTTAGAAACGATGGACACGAGTTTGGAAAAATTTGAAAAAAAACGGGTTAATGAAAAAACCCATCAAAAAATTGGGGGTAAAAAAGGCCCCTTTTCAATTTGGATTTTGTTAATTCCAAAAATTTTTGAAACCTTGAAAATTTGGAAAATTCCAAATAAATTTTTTGGGAGTTTGTTCCCAAAAATTTGGAAAAAAAAAAAAAAAAAAAAAAAAAAAAAAAAAAAAAAAAAAAAAAAAAAAAAAAAAAAAAAAAAAAAAAAAAAAAAAAAAAAAAAAAAAAAAAAAAAAAAAAAAAAAAAAAAAAAAAAAAAAAAAAAAAAAAAAAAAAAAAAAAAAAAAAAAAAAAAAAAAAAAAAAAGGGGGGGGGGGGGGGGGGGGGGGGGGGGGGGGGGGGGGGGGGGGGGGGGGGGGGGGGGGGGGGGGGGGGGGGGGGGGGGGGGGGGGGGGGGGGGGGGGGGGGGGGGGGGGGGGGGGGGGGGGGGGGGGGCCCTTTGTAAAATTTTAATATAATTGTGGAAGCGGGTCAAATACTTGCGCGAATTTTTGGGGTCGTTGAGAAACCTTTTCTTTAAAAAAAACCTTTTAGAACGGTTTGGACTTTCCGAATTCCCGGGGTTAAAAATTTCCCAGCATTTCGCCGTCCTTTTAAAAAAGGCCCAGAAAATTATCTTCCTGGCTTTAGTTTCTGAGCTTGGGGATTAGGGCCTTCAAAGTCTTTTTTCCCAAAGGGCCCACTCATTTGGGATTTTTGGGGTTTTAAACTTGGACGGAAAAAGGGGTGACGTGGGGAGCCCGGGGGGCGTTTTAATTTTTGCCCAGGGGAACCTTTTTTGTGTTTAAACAAGTTTTAAAAGATTTCCATTTTGGGGTTTTTTGGTTAAAAATTTTTTCTAGAAAAAAACCGGGAAATTTTTGGATTTGAAAAGAGACAAACAAAAAAATTATTTTGGGAAATAAATTTGGTGGGGTTTTTTTTAAAGTGCACAAAAATTTGGGGTTTTAACAATTTAATTTTTGAAAAAAAAAAAAAAATTTTCAAATGAATTTGTTTAATTTTTTAATTAATTATTTTAAATTAATAAAAAAACAAAACTTGGGAAAATTGGCCGTTTCCCCGGGGGGGTCCAAAGGGGCCCTTATTTTTTGGGTTACTTAAATGGGGTTGGCAATGGTGTTTTTAAATGGGAAATTTTTCCTAAGTGTATTTAAAAAATAAAATTTTGGAAAACCAATTAAAAAAAAAAATTTTATTTTTTTTGGGTTTGGAAAATAAAATAATGTTTTTATGGGGGGGAGGGATTTTCAAAACCCCCTAACGATTTTGATTATAATAATTTAGTGGAAATTTGGTTTTAAACAGTGTTTTGTCATGTTATTAAAAGGGGGGGGAAGGGTTCCCCGACTGGTTTCCCAAACCCCAAAAATTTTTCAGGATCAAAGTTCCATTGATGGGTAAATAAATTTTTCCCTTTTTTTTCCCTTTTCAGATTTTAGACCATTTTTGGGCCCAAATTTTCCCCGGAAAAGGGGGTTTAAAATTTAAAAAAAGGGGAGCCCCGGGGCGGTTGAAAATAAAAATGGGGCCCAACCCGGTGGATTTGGGCCCCCTTTTTAAATTAAAATTTAAAATTTGCCAAGATTAAAAAAGTTAAAAATTAATTTTAAACAATTGGGGGGATGGTTGATTTTTTTTTAAAATTTTTTTTGGGAAAACCCGGGAAACCCAAAAAATTTTTTCCATGATAGAAAAAATTTGAAGGTTTTGGCCAAAAAAACCCCCCCCTTTCCCCCCAATTTGTTACCGTTTTTTGATTAAATTAAAATTTAAAACCCCCTTTCTTGACCACCAAAATTTTTTGGGGGAAAATTTTTTGGGCGGGTTTGGAAAATTTAAAATGTGCATTCCCTAAAAATAAATATTATAAGGGGTTTAAATGTGCTTTTTTTTAAAATTGTTTTATGTTTTATTAGGTTAAGGATTTAACGTAAAAAACCCAAATGACCCCCTTTCAAAGCATAACCCCTCAAAAAAATATCTAAACGTGGAATTTAGGGCGTTTTACCTTTTTTGGTAAACCGGTCGGAATTAAAATTTTAAATATTTTATTTGGGTTTTTGGGATTTTGGAGTTTTTAATTTTTTCGGAAAAATAAAGAACCCCAAAACAAAATTTTTTTAAATGATTTTGTTTTTTTTTGGAGGAAATAAAAAAAAAGTTTTGAAAGTTTTTTAAGGTAATTTTAAAGGGAATTTTAAATTGGGTTGCAACCTTATTCCTTCAAAGGGTTAAGTTGCAAACAAAACGTAAAATTTTTGTAGTAAAATTATTTTTGATAATTAACGTGTTTTGTGATATTTTTTTGTTAATAAAGTAATAAAAATTAGGGTGACAAATTAATAGCAAAAGGTTTTTTTTTGTGAAAAAAAATTTTTTGGGAATTTTGGGAAGAAAACAGAACCCCAATCTGTTGATAAAAAAAAAGTGCATATTTTGGAAATAGGTGTTTTTTTGGATTAAACAGACATTCCTTTGGGGTAAAAATTTAAACCAACCCAAATTTTGGGTTTTTTTTGGGTTCTGTTTGGGTGAAAATCCTTTTTCTGGGAAAAAATTTTTTTACTGAAAGGGGGAAAACAAACCAAACGTTTTTAACTTTCCTTATGCCCCGGAAACCCCAAAAACGTGGAAACCACGGTAAAAGCCTTTTTAAAAGGAGGGTTGGTTCTTAATTTTTTTTAAGAAATTTGTACCCCCCCCCCCCCCTTTCCAAAGTTTTTTTAAAAAGGGGAATAAGGGCCGCCCCTCTCCTCCCACCTTTTTTCCAGGTGTTTGGGATTTATTGATTCCCAATTTTGAACTTAGGGGAAGTTTTGCGGTTTTAAAAAAGGGGGTTTTAATAATTATGAATTTTCATTTTTTGTAAAAATGTTTTTTTAAAACCAAATAGTTAAAGGTAACTAAACAACCCCCTTTAAAGCAGGATTAAAAAATAAATAGAAATTGCCCCGAAAAAATTTTTGTAATTTTTAAAAAATTGGAAAGGGGTGGGCCCGGGGGCCTACTTCAAATTTTGGTGCGGGCTAGGGATTTTTTAGGTAAAAAATTAAAAAACCTGAAGAACATTTTTCAAAAAATTTTTGTTTTTGGAGGAAATAAAAAAAAAGGGTGCCTACAAAAAACCCTATATAAATTTTTTGGGTTGAGGGTTATTTCTTGAAGAAATTTTTCTTACAAAGGGGTTTTGGTTAAAAAATTTTAAAAATTTTAAATTTTTAATTTTTTAAATAACAGCAAAAAAATTGGGGGTCGGGTAAAACGCACGGTTTGCAGGGCCGTCCAGGAATTTTGGAATCCTTTTTCAACGGAAAATTAAACGGCCAAAAGGGAAACTAGTGAAGTTTTAAGAAAAACCTGGTAAAAATCGGAAACACGCCAAATTTGGTCGGTTGCCTTAAAAGGCCCAAATGGAAATTAAAAAAAACCCAGCCAAAACCCACAAAACAAAAACCCCCTAAAACTGTAACCCTTTTTTATGAATTGGGCAAAAGGTTTTTGCAAAAAAAAACCCTTTTCCCCCCCCTTCCCCCCCAAAATTTTTAAAAAGGGAAGTTTACAGGGTCTGGGTACAAACTGCCGATGGGTGTTATTTTGGCCCAAAAGGGCCTAAAAAACGGAACCTATCCCCTAAAAAATTAGAAAAAAAGGGGATTGGAAACCCCCGTTAAAAATTTAAAAACTAATAAAAAACAATTTGGGAGGGGAAAAAAAATTTTTAAAAGGAAATTGCCCCCAAAAAGAATTTTTTTAAGGGGTTTTTCCCTGAAAGGGCCTCTTAAAACCTTTTTGGATAGCTTTGACCCCAAAGGGGGTTAAGGGTTAAAAAATTTACGGGAACTTTTTAAAATTAATTATTCCCCTTTGGGTGTAAAAAAAATTGGGTTGTAACATTACAAATGGCCAAATTTTAAATTTTGGGCAAGAAGGGGGTTAACTTGATTAAACCTTTTAAAAAATGGTGTGGAAACCAAAAGGGGCTCAAAAAAATTCCCCAAAAACCTTCTTAAAAACCCCCGGGATTTTTCCCCGGCTTTTGGAATTTTTTCCAAAAATTTAAAACCGGAAAAGGGAATTGCCCCGCTTTTTCAAAAACCCGGGAAATAAAGGGACAAAACCCCCCATTGAAATGGAACCCCAATCCATTTAAAAAATTAAAAGGAAACCCAAAAAAATTGAATTGTAAATGGATTTTATGGAAATTTTTTGAAAAAAAAAAAACTGAAATTTTGGAAAACCGGGGCTTTTAAATATTTTGAAGGCAAATTTGGGTGTTTTTTTAGTAAAAAATGGCCAAAAACCCAAAACCCCAAAACCTACCCCCCAAATCAAAAAAAAGGGGGAAAATTAATTTACGAAAACAAAAATAGGGGGGAAAAAATGTTTCAAAAGTTAACCCCCAAAAAAATTTTTGAATGGGAAATTTAAAACTTTTATTTTTGAACCCCCTTTTAAAACCCCGGGGTAACAATTATTTTCCGGGAATTTTGTTCAAAAGTTTTTTCCTTGGAGGATAAATTTTCAAAAAATTCAAAATTTAAAAAATTTGGGAAAATTTTATAAGGCCAACAGACAAGCTTGGGTTTTTCCCGGGTTTGAATTTGCGTGTAAACCCAACTTTTGCTCACGTAAGGGTGGCGCCTTTTTACCCCCATGGACGGGAAAGGGGCCATTTTTTGGGGTAAAAAGGTTGCGGACAGTTAACAGCGGGCCGGTGGAAAAGCCCCAAAAACCACGGGGTAAAATCTTTTTGCCCTTCTGGGGGATTAACAAAAAGGGAAAAAATGAGTTTACCGTTAAAAAAAAGGGGAAACTTTTAAAAAAAGGGGGGGTTGTGGGAAAGGAAAGGTAAAAAAAAAAACCAAAACCCCTTGCCAATTTTAAAAAAAAGTAAAAAAAGAATTTTTTGTGAAAAATTTACAAAATTAAAAAATTGAAAAAGTATTTTAAAACCCCTTTTGGCATGTTTTGCAAAAACATTTAAAACCCCAATTTAAAATTATTGTAATTTTTTAGAATGGAAATTTAATAAAAACCCAAACTTTAAAATTGTTTTATTGGAAAAATTATTTTGATTTTGTATTTTCAGGGGAATTTTCGTATTGAATTCCCTCAAGGGGGAAACGTTTTTTTGGGATTGTCCTTGGGGTCATAAAAAAATAGAACCGGGAAACCCCGGGTCCCCCCGGGGGTTGTTGGATGGCGGAATTGGGCTTTGGGAACTGAAGTTTTAAAAAGGGGGAAACTTTTAAAAATGTTTTTCCGGGGAAAAAATCAAACAAGGGTTAAAATTTTTTTTAAAAAAAAAAGGAAAAAATTAAAATTTTTTTTTTTTTAAAAATTAATTTTTTTAAAAAAAGGAAACTTTGGTAAAATTTTGAAAATTTTAAAAATTAAAATTAATTTTATTAATTGGAAATTTTTAAAAACCCCCAAAATTTTATTAATTTTTTTATAAAATTGGGGTTTTCTTTAAAAAATTTATTTAAAAAAGGGAAAACAATGGTTTTTTTTTAAAATTTCTTTTTTAAAAATTTTAAAAAAAAAAATAAAACGTTAAACCCCCCCGGTTTTATGGGGAAATTTGGTTTTTGGGGGGGGGTTTGCTTTTCTTTTTCCGAAAAAAATTCTTTAAAATTAAGGTTTTTTTAAAAAATTTAAAATTAAATAAAAAAACCCAAATTTTAATTTTTTTTAAAAAATTTTTTTAAAAAAAAAAAAATGAAAAATTTTGGGGAATTTTCATAAGAAATAATTTTTCAATTGCCCTTTCAAAAAAGTTTTTTAAAAAATTTCGTTTAAAAAAAGGATTTGGGGAAGGGCCTTTTTTTAAAAAAATTTTTTTCGTTTTTGGAAAAATTTTTTTGGTTTCCCGTAAAACAAAATAAAAAAAAAAAAAAAAAAAAAAAAAAAAAAAAATAAAAAAAAATCAAAAAAAAAAAAAAAAAAAAATTTTAATCGTGTTAACAGACCACAAAAACGGGAAAAAAAAAAAAAAAAAATTCCGGATTTTTTCTCCAGTGTATGAATGGAATTTTCGCTCGTTTCGCCCCGCTCGCTACGTCATCCAATAAAAAGTATAACTAAACGATTATCCCGAAAAAATAATACAAACTTTGAAAGTTCAAGTTGTCCGATAAAAAATTGGAAAAAATAAATTTAAATTAAAAGGCGGGGAAAAAGGGTTTTTGCTAATTTTTTAAAATCTTGGAACTAATTACTTTTTTTCTGTATTTTTGGGAAACGTAAGTGTTTTTACGGGAGGAAAGAGGATTGATAAACCCTTCACCCCGGCCGCGGTGCACGGCACAGCCGACTTTAGCAGTCGGGGCTTACACCCCGATCTTCGGGAGGGGACGGGAACATGGGGCCCGGCGTACTCTGATGACCCCCCAGCGCCCGAACCATGAAATGCCATGCACGAAACAAAAGGCCAAAAGAAAGACCAGCATATTTAAAAACCAATTTTGGAAATTGTTTTTATTCTTAACAGAAATTACGGCAACAACATACGGGATTATTTGGAATTTAAAAAAAAATTAAAACGAACTTGCAAATTCAAGAAAATCCGTAAATGAAATTTTCCCAAAAAATGGGGAAAACTGCTATTTGTGGAAACTATGAAAACCTCAATACCTTTTTTGGCAAAATAAAAATTTCAAAATTTTTTTGGAAAATGTAAAGGGAAATTTTAATTAATTAATGATTTTTAAGGGGCAGACTATTATTTTGCTAGCAAGAATACTAATGAAGAATACTAGGGCAATAGGAAAAAATACAATGCTGTAAAGAAACGCTAAAAATTGAAATAGGTGAAAATTTTTACATAATTTAAAGGGGGGAAATAAAGTGCTACGGATAAAAGCACAATAGACTAGGAAAATGTCACTTTGGTCGACCCAAAAAGGGAATATCAAATTACCCTTTTTGTATAATTACGGGGCACTTTGTTTAATTTTTAAATCGGGGCAAGTTACTAAGAAATATTTTAATGGGTAAAAAAATGCATTAAACAAATAGGGGTTAAAAAAAAGCTATTCAGAGAATGGATGTTGGTTTTTTATTACGTAAAGAAATTGTGGGGATATTTTATCACTTTATTTTTACGCATGTGGAAACCCTGAAAGGCTTATCGATAGCCCCGCGCTTTCACGCACCTCGCACTTGTTTTAAAAGTGACAATATAAATCGAATGTTAAAGCAAACACCGCGGAAAGCCTTGCAAGTTGGGTTTAGAATAGATATTCTAGAAGTAACTTTTTTTGGTATTCTTTGATAAATTAAAATGAAAAAATCAAAAATAATAAATAAACACGTTTGTCGTTAAGAAAAAAATTGCTTGCACTGATTTTGAGAAAACGAAAAAGACGCTAGGGGGGCCCCCCCGCTCACAGCCAAGCAGGCTAAGTAAGAAAAAAAATTTGAAATGTGTGCACTCACAAATTTGATAGCACTGGACTCATGTGGGGTAAATGAGGGGGGCGAGCTAAGTCCAAAACCCCTTTTTAACAAAAAAAAACAGCTTTTTCAAAAAAAAACATTTTTATGGGCAGGTAAAAAAGGTTCGCAAGGGGGGGCCCCAAGGTAGTGTAGCATTACTTTCTCTGGTCGTTTCAAAATGCCCTGAACCTGAACACACAAGGGTTAACGTTTTTTTCTTTTTGAAGAACGGAACTTCCCCAAACTGGAACTCCCCAAAAAGTGTTGAGTCTGATTGATTGGAGAAAATAGGTAGTAATTTTTTCGTCAAAATTTCAAAAGCTAGGGGAAAGCATATTTCAAATTAAAATTTTGGGAAAATATTTTGAAAAAGAAAAATAAATATAGAAACTTTGATTTACCTATGAAATTTTTCTCAACGACCAGACAGGGAAAAAAAAAGTCTGTTAACCTTTGGGTTTTCCCGGGAAATGGGGTATTTGAATTCTTCGTGAAATAGTTTTTTTTATTAAAGGGTTGAAACAAATAGACGGAAACCCCCAAATTAATGTTGATGCATCCCCAAAAAAAGGGAAATGTAATGAAAGTACGGAATTGGCCAATTTCCAATACCATATAAATCGTTTGGGTTATTGATTCCTTATTGGGTTTTTAAAAAATGACAAAGTTTAAATGCACTTTTCTAAATAACAAACGAATGAAAGAATAAAAAATATTAGTGGCTAGAACCTTTTGCTATAACATTCATTTTCTAAAATAAAAAACCACACTGTTAAATGTTATGCCATTTTTTCTTAATTTAAAAAAGGGAAAAATATTTCAATATTTTCTTCTTTTAAATTTTTAAGGGGCTGAAATATATGAGATTTTCGATCATTAATTATCGATTATTGATTATCAATAAATTTTGAAATGGCATAATTATCAACAGTGCTAGCCCATAGTTAGCCCCCAGCCGAAGTAGTTGACATGGATTTACCAGTCCAAATCATCATCAGTTCCCTTAGGGGTAAAAAAATTTTGGGATTCCAATAAATATTGATTTCCCTTTGTAAATGTTGGGTAGACCAAGTGGGGCCATTTGTTCTCAAAATAAATATTTTTTAATTTCAAATCGAAGCACCTGGCTGGTTGCTATCAAGCCAACGTGATTTGAAATCTATTTTTACTGTAACTCGGTACTCCCCAAGAAAGCAGAAACAGTAAACGTCCCAAGAAATCCACCCTTTTTGGGCAACAATGGGGAGATGTGTTTTTGGAAATTCAAGTATTTTTGTTTTCAAACTGTCCCCCTTGCTTTAACATGATAAAACCAAAACTAAGGCTGGGAAAGGGAAAGGGGGCCCCCCCTCTCCTCCCCCATTGTTTTCCAGTTGATTGGAAATTATTGACTTCTCTCTTTTCTTAAACCCCCCCTGTAAGAGGGAAAGTGTTTGCAGGTTTAAAGCAATAAGTGTGGGGTTTTTTAAGCATAAATTTTATGAAGTGTTCTAGGGTGCTTTTTTAAAAAAAAGTGTTATTTTTAAATCTTTGGGCGTTATGATTGTAACGTAGAACCTTCATACCCTCCTAAAAGGCAGTACTCCCCCCAGAAAAAATAGTCCAACAGTGTCCCGATACTTTTTGGGATCAGTTTTGGATCACTGATTAATAACTATCCCCCCGGACATTCATTAAACAAAGAAAAAAAATTTAATCGAAAAAAATTATTCGATGGGGATTATTTTTGGGTTAATTTTTCCCCAAATTTGGTTTGCCATTCTGTTTCGACACTTTTTTAAGGGGCTGGCCAGGGAATGTCCAGGGAAAAGGGCCCGAGGTGGGAGGGAATAGCCATCACTCTTTACGTATTGCGGGGGTTTGAATTAGATTTTTTTTTTATTTTTATTAGCTACACAATAGCCGTGAGGGCATTGGGCGGGGCTTTTCCCCCGGGGGGGGGGTTTAAAATTTATTTTTCCCCCCACTGAAAATCTTTTCTTTTACTGAGTGGAGACAAAGGTTTTTTATCGACAACTGTTTTAAAAATTTTATTGGGCATGTAAGCTTTCTTTCTCTAGGACATGTTAAATTTTTCCCAATTTTTCATGTGGGTTAAAATATTTTTTTTGAGTCCTGGCTCCAACAAACCCCCCATTTTGCCAAAAACTCGATTTTTATCCCGAACTCCAGGCCCCGCATCGGAGATCTTCGACACCTCGGATGCCCCGAACTCAGGTGAATAAAAAGGAAAGACCCTGAGAAAATAAGGGGGCTTCAAACCCGGGTTTGGTTTATATAGGGGCCGCCTGTGATATTGAAAATTGGGGAGATGAGTTAAAGCTGGTGTGGTTTTAAAGGTGTGTTTAATGTTAGATAGTTTTCTAAGGGTATAAAAAATGATTAAATTATTAAAAAATTAATAAATAAATAAAAATAAATAAAAATTTATTTTGAGTTTTTACCCACTCAGTAAAATAAATGATTTAAAAGTGGAGGGCTTTAAAAACAAAACGACTAAGCCAACCCCCGTAGACCCCGACCGACGCAAACCCGGGGAGTGAGGGGTCCCCAAACCCAAAATTAAAACAAAAGTTGTTCATGTGCATGTTAAAAAAGAAAACCCTTAAAAGTGTTGGATTGAATAATATTTTTTTTTCATAAAAAACCCTTTTAATGAAAGAAAGAATTTTCCCAAAGGGGGAAAATATATGAAAAAAAAATGATAATGTAAAGAAAAATTTAAAATTTTTATATTGAAAAGCCCCAAAAAATAATAAAATAAATGGGGGTATTACTAAAAAAATTTTGTTAAAAAAGGATTACATTGGATGAGAAAAAGAATTTTTGTGGCCGTTATCATATGATTGAATTTCTTTAAATTTATTTGGGAAAAGTTTGAATGGGGTGCACAAGGCATCAATTTTTTAAAAAATTCGGCTAGCATATGATGTAGGAAATTTTGGTAAAATCACATGGGGTCACTAATTGGGAAAAAAAACCTTTTTTTTTTCTAGTTAAGAGATATCCGTGAGGGTAGAAAGGGGTTGGGGGCCTTTTCGAATTCTGGACAATACCCACCTCTTCTTACGTGGGGGTGAGAGGTCGAGAAGTAAAAGGGGGAAAGAAAATTTTTTAGTTAGTGTGGGATTTGTTTTTTTTGGGACCCCATCCCAAAAATCTTGTCGCAATCTACAAAACGTTGCCCTTTTTCCCTTTTTGGCATCTGGAAAGGGGCCCAATTTTAAAACTACTTCTTTGTTTTAAAATTTTAAAAAAATTGAGAAAAAGGGGCAAACAACGAACCTTTTACGTCTGGTTGTCTGAGCGCGGAACTTGGGGTTGGGCGACTACATCAATTGAAGCCCTGGCAAACCTGAACCCAAAAACAAGTAGGGAACTTAGATTTGGTTTTTTTTTTTAAGAAATGGGTTTTCAAACCCTTTTGGTCCCCAATGCGCCAATCTACCTTTGGGGTTTTTGGGGGATTTAAAACCCATGCTTGACAGAACCCGCCACGTAGGAGCCCCGTTTTTTGGGGAAGAAAGTGTGGGTTTTCCCCCGTCGCGGGCGCCCTCGCCCCCTTATCATTTTTAGTTTTTCATGGCCGTCTTAGTCGTCGGGAGGTCGTAAAGAAAAAAGGGCTAAAATTTCCCCAAAGGGGTCAGACGAGCTCGCCTCTCTTCGGGGGGTATAACCCCTAATTTTGCTGGGTGTTTGCGGGGATGGGGTTAAAAACTCTTTCCCTTTCCTTCTACGATTCCCGCTGTGGGGTAATTTTACCCGGGGGCCCCGACGGGGGAACCCCTATTGTTAAGTTTATTTGAAAGAGAAATATTTCTGAAAAAAAACTGAAAAGATAACGGAAAATGATCAGGGTTTTAAAGGGGGTCAACCGGTTTTGGGGGCATTTTGTGGGCCCCCTTGAACCAAATTTAAAATAAATTTTTTAATTGTATTTTTAAAATTTCAGGGGGGGGCGCATTTTTTAACCTTTTTTAATAATCCCTTTTAAATTTTTTTTTTAAAAGAGATAAAATTGGGTAAAACATGACGAAAAAAAATTTGAGTAAAATAAAATAAATCATGAAAACCGTTTTTTCACTCCCGAATGATTTCGGGTCCATTAAGTTTAAAGGACGCTCAACCATTAGGTCATAATGCACCACCCATCCAGTTTATGTGGGGAGGAGACTCCCATGCTGGTCAGAAACCCGCCCCGGGGAAAGGGGGAAGGGGGGTTTTTCAGTCCCGGGGATCGTCTCGCTTTGTTTTTTGTTCGTGTTTTTCATGGTCGTCGGGCGTTTGGGGAGGTTTTTCAAGGGAATCGAAAAATGGGGGGAAATCCCCGATGAAAGACCACCAGAGGGTCGCCTTATTTTCGTGAAATGATATACTAAGAAAAAAGTTAAAAAAAATAACAAATAAAATGCAAATTTTATTTCAAAATTTAAACTGAGAAGAAAAATACCAGAAAATAAACCTCAATTTTTCCCCCCGAGCTTGTAAACTTTGCGGGAATGGGCTCCTCTATATCTTAAACCCGATGTTTTTCGAATGTTTCTTTTTCCTCTTTCTCGCCCTTTTTTGGGGTTAGCCAAAAATGTCATGCTCATTTGCCCCAATTTTTTCACCGGGCCTAGACTGAAAGGATAGGCCCAACCCAAAAAACATGCCTTTTTTAAAGTCAAGCTGGGGGGGGTAAAAATGTGATCTCAGTGAGGTAACCCAAACAGCTTTATTTTTAATTTTTTTGGATTAAAGGGGGCTTTAACCGTTTGGTTTAATTGCCACTGTAGCCTTGGGGTATGGGGAGAAGGGGCCAAAGGTGGTAAGAACCAAATTGGGGTATTGGGAGAAAAAGGGGGGGGTTCTCACGTGTCCCCGGTCTTTATCGTCTTTGTCATCGTTGTTGCTGTCATAGTCGTCTTCGTCGTGGAGATCGTCAAGGGAAAGGGGGCCCAAAGGGCCCCACGAAAGATTTCCAGAGCTCAACTCTATTTCTAGCTGATGTTTGCGAGATAGACTTTATTTCTATAAACGCATTCCTATCACAGAGCCCCTGCTCTGGGCCAGGTTCTACCCCCCGGGTCCCAGACGGGGCTGGCTAAGGGGTCTCATACATTAGAGAGCTAGGGGGCTTAAACCCCTTTAGATTAAAAAACAAATTTAAAATCTTGAGGAGGGAAAATGGCGAAAAAACTTGATTTTTTGTTTTTTCTTAGTAACCCAGGAAGCTTCGCAAAAGCTTTTTTGTCGCGATTATGGATGACTTTTTTTAAAATAAAATGGGTTTAAAATTAATTTTTAATAATAAAAACATAATTAACAACCCCCCCATACAAAACAAACATAAGGTTTTGTTGGATCTTTGAAATTTTTTTGTACAAGGCTTTTAGTAAGGGATAAAAAAATCCTGTGAAGAAATTTTATAAAGGCTGTGGGGAAAAAATTCAAATCTATATTTTCGTCTATTTGGGTTTGGGTTTCCCACCCAAAAGGGTGGGGCAAAAACGTTTCATATTTTTTACATGGACATTAAGGTTAGGGTGATGTATTACTTTTGAAAATAAAAGTTGAAAAATTTTGCCAGAATTTAAGAAATAAAAGTTTTTAAAATTTTAAAAACCTCAAAAAACTCAAATTAAAACCCTTTTTTTCTATAGATTTTTGGCAAAATTTTTTTAAATTTTTTTTTCAAACGTCATACCCAACCAAAAAAAAAAACCTTATTGTGCATGTTAAAAATGAAATTTTTAAAACCCCCCCGTTTGGTCAGAACGGCCCATTTCCCAAAATACGCACTAAAAATCGAAAAACTCGTAAAAAAGTACGATAGTCATGAGAAATATTTTTTTCGATTTGTACCCCCAAAAAAGTAGCAACTCTAAGTTTTTTGAGATTTCAAAAAGGGCCCCTCAAATTTTTTTAAAGATCGCCCAAAAGCCGTTTGCCCCGGTGAGAGCGAACAAAAAACAAATACAAAGAAAAAAAAAAAAACAAAAAAAACACCCGAGCTAAATTTTTTTTTTGGGGCATGAAATTGAAGTCTTGCTTCGCTTTATCTAAATATAGTGGACTTTTAAAATTTTTTTAAAAATGGGGGCATAAATTCTAAATTTGGCCCCCAAGGGGCAAAGGGCGAAATGAAACAAAAAACCGAATGCACGTAGGGTTTTAAACTTGATTTTTTTAAAATGTTATTTGGATTAGGGGTCGGGCCAAAACCCCCGCAACCCTAATGCGCCCAAATCTAGCCAGGGGGTGTGGGACGGATATCACATACTTCCCGTACCAAACCCCTGTTAGAAGAAGGGGGAAGTTCTCACGTTTGTGGGCCCCCCCTCAAAAAATTGTCCTCGTTCGTAAATTTTCAAAAAGGGGACCCTACCCAAACCCCTTTGGAGAAGTCCCCGACGACGACCCCCAGGGGCTCGCCTCTGTTAAATAATAATACAGGTCGAGTAAAAGGTTTTAAACCCTTGACTTAATTTAAAGTTTTGGGATATAATTTTGAAAAGTTTTTAAAAATTGTTGTTTTTACAAAAGAAATTTTTGTAAAATTTTCAATTTAAAACTTTGCTTATGTATTACAGGTTTTAATTTATTTTGGGAGGAGGGATCGACCCCGTGACTCAACTCCATCAGACCCCTTAGGCAAAATATACTTTCTAAATGTATTTTTTATTTAAAGGGGGCGTCAACCGTTAGGACATAATGCGCAGCTGTAGGGGGGTAAATCCATGCTGGGAAAAACCAGCTGGTAATGGGGGGGGGGGGGGTGAATTGGATCTCCTTCCCTGGTTTTTCATCGCTTTACAGACTGAAGACTCCCTTTTTAAACTCATCAAAGGGACGTCGTGGGGACATAGGGCGCTTCAAAAGGTTGGGGGCTTTTTCGCAGCCTGGATGTAATGTTTTTTGTTTTTTTTTTTTTTGTTTTGTTTTTTTGATAAATTTGTTTTCCTATGATACGGGGATAGGGGTATAAAAAAAATAAAAAAAATTGGAAAGGGATAATTTTGTTTTTAATTTATTATTATTATTTTTTTTATTTATTTAGTATTTATTTTAAAGCTATCCCCATTCAGTTATAAAAACTGATTTAAAAGGGGGGACAAGGTTAAGGGTACGTCAACCGTTAGGTCATAAGGGGAAAACTCTAGCCTCGTAATGTTGGGGGAAAAAATCCCATGCTGTTTACAACAAGCCTGGGTGAAAGGGGGAAAAAATGGGGGTTTTTCACGTCGCGGTCGTCATTGTTTCTGTTCCCCCTCGTGGGTTTTCATGGTCCCCTCGCCTTTCGGGGGTCGTCAAGGGAACGTGGTAGAGGGTTTCCCGACGATTTAAATGGCAGAGCTCGGGGCCCCTATTTTGGGCGATACCGTGGGGGAATTTTTCTCTTCAGTAGCCTTGGGGCGGGGTTTTTCATTCCCCCAAACTCTTTGGCCCATTCTACCTCGGGGCCCAGACGGGGGTTAATTTTAAAGTACAAAATTTCTTTTAAAAGAAAAAAGTAAAAGTTTTTTCCCGTTGTCCTACTTTGACGAAAAAAATTTTGGGGGCAATCATCTTATTTGGGACTTATGTTAAAAATGATTAATCCCGGGACGGGGTTTAAAAATGTACATCAATTTGTCCTTTTTGGGAACAACATTTTCTTTTTTTTAGGGGATATTTGGGGGTCAGAGAAATTTTGGGGGGAAAACAAAAAAATCAAAATGGAGATCCCCTTTTTTGAAATTTGTTTTATTTTTTAAAAGGAAAGGGTTTTGTTTTAACTTTTTGATTCTCCTACTTTCAACTAACATCTTTTTCCCTTTGCAATGGAACCTTATGTTTTGGTGGTTATTGTTATACAACTCTACAAATTTCCAGCAATGTTAGGGGAGATGGCTTTTCCCCCGCCCTTTTGTTTCGAAAAACAGAACCAGGTTTTTGGGTCCCAAAATTACCCCGGGGTCAAAGGGGGCGGGGCTCAAACCCTAAATTTTATTATTAAACAAGTAAATTTAATGATCAAAAATTTAACAAAACGTTGATCAGAGTATTTTAATGTAAAGTTTAATTTTAAAGTACATTCTGTAATTTTGCTTGATATTATCGTTGTTTTCTTACCAAAAAAACCGAATCCGTTGAAAACACGACGACGTGAGAAACTAGGGCGCCCTTTAAAATGGGGGAAAATTTTAAATTTCGCCCCCCCTCTATTTGTATGTTATTTAATTAATTTGCGTTGTTTTTTTGTTTTAATATTGTTTTTTTTTATATTTATTAAAGTGGAAAAAATAGAACCTATTAAAGAACTTGTTTGGGTTTTAATATAAGAATAAAAAGTACCGGTTTTTTTTAAATTTTTTGGTTAGTCGCGCAAAACCCTTTGTCTTGGTCTCATTCCTCGTCTTATAAACGGTTTGCGGATCCACGCTGTTCGCCTTTTTTAAACCCCGGGGGCCCGAACCCATATAGCCTTACCCCAAAAGTCTATTTTTAAAATTAGAAATTTTTGATATTGTTGTTCCCTATTTTAAAGGTTTTTTTTTAAAATTTGGATTAAAGGGCGCGTCAAACCCTAAAGGGCTTTTTTGCACCACTCTAGCCTAGGGTATGGGGTGGGGGGGCCCATGTGGTCAGAACCACCACAAGCAAAGGGGGAAGGGGGTTTCTCACGTCCGGTTTGTCATCGTCTTTGTCACCCTTCGTTTTGTCATAGTCATCGGCGCCGGGGAGGTCTCAAGGAAGGGGGAAGTGTCTGAGGGCACCCAAAGGGCCGAGCTCGCCCCTATTATTTTTGGGGAAACTAATACTCCCCCCTTCCCCAGCTGGTTTTTGGGGGTTGAATTTTCTCTTTACTTTGCCCTTTTACATTAGGGGAAGCCTGCTCTGGGGCAGTTTTACCCCCCGGGGCCCCAAAAGGGTATCTGTTTTTAAACGCTATTCATAATACAAAACAGAAAGCAATTGGGGGGCGACCCACAACGAAATAGAATAACGCTCTTATTTGAAACCTTTTGCCCAAAATTTCTTTACTCTTATTTTATTCTTTGAGTCAATGTGTGGGGAACAATGAGTGGGTCACATCATGAGCTGGATGGGGAGGGGGGTCTGCTCCAAAAGGAACGCACGTTTCCCCGATCTTTTATTCCGGTTTGTGCCGTTTCGGCATGTTTATTGTTATGAAAAAGCAGGCCCCTACCCTCAGGGTTTCTTTGCTACCATGAACTGTGGTAGGCCTTTGGTTAACCCTTTGGGTTTTCCCAAGCGTCAGTTGTAAGTAAAATAAAATACTTTCCAACTTTTAAATGCTAACTTGTAAACCCCCTCCCATAACTCCAGGTCACATGACTTGCTAAAAAATTCTTCAATCCGTCCCGTTTGTATTTTAGGTCTTTAAAATTTTTTTTAAACGTGGACGACCCTTTGGGACATGGCCCGGCTTCCGTAGTTTTTGTGTCTAAATTGGTGGAAAAATATCAAAAAAACAAAAAAAAAAAAAAAAAAAAAAAAAAAAAAAAAAGGGGGGGGGGGGGGGAAAAAAAAATTTTGCCCAAATTTTTCCACTTTTGCCCCTCCGGCCCCAAAAAAGAAGCTTTTAATTTTTTCCCCTTCTTGCCTTTTAAAAAATTTCCCTTATTTGGGGCCACGAAAATATTTGGTCATTTAAAAAAAAAAACTTTTTTATTTTCCAAATTAATCTTTGTTTCAAAAAATTAAAAGGTGCCCCTTTAAAAGTTGGGCCTTCAAATTTGGGGAAATATTATTTTTAAAAACTGGGCCGTTTCAAGGTTGGTCATTTTCCCCTTGGGAAATTTGGAAATTTGGAAAGAAAGGTGAAAAACTAGGGTTTTTTAAGGTTTTTTTATTGGAAATGGAAATTTTTGGAAAAAAAATTTTTTTTTGAAAGAAAAAAATTAAATTGTTTGGGTTTGATGTTAATTTTTTTCTTTAAGTGGTTTTTTTTTAAAAAAATAAAATTTTTTTGAAAAAAAAAATTTTGTGGGAATTTTAAAAAAAGGAATTTTTAGAGATTTGGAATATTTTGGAATTTGCTTAAAATTGGGTTTTTTGTTTAAAGGGAATTACTTTAATAAAATTTTTAAAAAGTTTGTCCGCCGGAAAATTTTTTTTCTTTGGGAAAAATCCGTTTTAACAAGGTCATTTTTTTGGAATTCTTTAGATTAGGAAGGAACTCCCATTTAAACCCCCCAAAAAGAGGGGCCCTGTTATTTGGCTTATTTTAAACCTGTTTTTAATTTTTTTAAAAAAACTACTTCACCAAAATTGAAGTTTTAACAATTTTTCTTTGAAAAAGTTTTCGTTTTTTTTTTGGCATGTTTTGGGGAATTCAAGGCCCGTTAAAAAAATATTAAATCATTTTAAAAAATATAAAATTTTTTAATAAAAATTTAAAACCGAACACTTTCCAAAATTTGAAGGTAATTAAATTAAAATGGTAATTTTTTAAACAAGGAATTTGTTTTCTTTTGGCACGTTTTAAAAGACAATCCGAAAAAAATATGGAAAATTAAATTTTTCCCCTGTTCTAGGGAACCCCGAAGTAGGAAAATTTTAAGCCGAAAAACAAACGGTTTTTGGCCGGGGACCCCTTTTTTTCAAAAAAGCCATTTAAAAAAAGACCAATCCAGAATTTTCTTTGGCCCCCAAATTGGCCACCGACCTCAACTTTTTATTTAAAAAAAACGGACGGGGAAGAAAAACAAGGGGGTTTATGCCCCTTTTTAGGCCTTGTTCTTTTAAAAACCCTTGGAATTTCCCTTTTTACAAATTTTAGGGAAACCCCGTTTTACCTTAAAAAAGGTTTAAAAAAAATTTGGGAATTTTTTTTCCTTTAAACCATTTAAAAATTTAAATTATTTCCCAAACCACAATTTAAAAAACCCTAAAAATTCCTGGGCCCAACTTTTTTCGACCCCATTTTCATAAAAAAAACTTTGGTCCTTTTTAATTTAAATAACGGGCGAGACCGGGAAACAACCCTGGGGGGAACCACCAAAAACCCCCTTTTTATTTCCTTCCATTTTCCGAAATTCCGTTTGACCAAAACGGAAGTTAAAAACCTCGTATTTTTTAAAAATTCCGAAAATCTACAAAATTTTGTTAAAAAACAAAACCCCAACCGAAAACAAAGCCGTAATTATTTTTTAAAAAAACCCAATTTTCGTTTGGATTTGTTTTCCCCCCCCCCCCCCCCCCCCCCCCAAAAAAAAAAAAAAAAAAAAAAGGTTAAAAACTTGGCTTTTTTAAAAAATCCTTTTTTTATTTTAAGTTTGGAAAATTTATTTTTTGCCCAAAACCTTACCTTTTGTTTTACCAAATTTTTTTTTGTTTTTAAAATTATTAAAAACCCAATTTTTTTTGGGGGAAAAATTAAAAAACAAAAACCCAAAATTTTTTTCC